>VZTU01022062.1:83582-101275 GCA_013400835.1 Zapornia atra | reverse complement strand
CCCCCCCCCAAACTCTGTATTTTCATCAGTGCATTGGTTTGTAGATGAATAGAGAAGAATTAAGAACTAAGAAAAATTATATTTTGGGGCATGAGGAGATGGCATTTTCCCTTCCTGTTCCACTGTCCTCATCCCCTCAAAGGACAAGAAGTAATGTGGTCCTTGTTAGCACCTGCAAGGAATGCAGATGTTAGTTAAAATACCTGGGATGGGCTTCAGAATAAAAGATAGGTTCATCTACTGGAAAAATTTAAAAAGCACACACACAAAAACACCCCACCCACAAAAACCCCACCTCAAAACGTGCTCCAGACTAGTCCAACCAGCACTCTGCAGCAGCGCACCCTGAGACTCAGCAAGTGCTCAGTGTATTTTTGTTAATCATTCATCACCAGCTTTAATGACAGTTACTGTATTATTAAAATCTACCCCACTATACAGCCAAGAGTTAAGGAGAAAGTAATTTGTTGCCACTTGCAGATATACATCACTAGTAAGACGTTAGTTTATATTTATAAGCTGCACATCTGTGAATCAGTTGGCCTACCCATCTGTTAACTGCACCAGTAAACAGTAAGTCTGTGAGCTGCGTATTCTTGCATCCATCACAAATTCTTTCTTTAATTGTATGTTTATGCAACAAACCTCCACTTAAGTGTATTTGAAAATGTTTTGAACAGTGATAATTAGTTTTTATGACTCAATACTACTCTTCCTAACACTGATTCAACACTATTATTTTAAATAAAGACAGCACTTTTCTCTGACAGTGTCAAAGCAGGTTTTCTCCACGGAGCAGAATTTGTCCCTACAAAGATACTCTGGGAAAACAAATCTCTTCCCAGTGTTCCCAAGCTTCCATTACAGCATGCAAATGTTATTCTTCATCTTTTCATAAACTTTTCTTTTAGAAGTTGGTCCCTGAAATAAAATACATTAAGAGCTATCAGCCCACCACAAAAAGTTATGGAAGAGCTCGGATTGCACCAGACTGGATGAGGGAAGGGGGCTGAAATTGTTCATTTTGGACACACTTTCAGCAAGGTGCAGTGCAATTAATATGACAAGCCTGTCTTTAATCTCATGAGTCAAGAAGCCTACTCACCTCTCTAAACTTAAATACCCGCTTACATACACTGCTGATTCCAAATGCTGCTTCATTTTCCAAGCAGATTTATGCTTGGCTACTTCACCTAATTTCTGTAAACAAAAAGCTAATGGAGAAAAAAAAAAAAAAAGAACCATAAAGTTGTACTTCTTACCATGTCTCATTTTACTCAGGAAATACTGCATGCACCTTTTTGCATAATAGGGGATTTTCACAGTATTCTCTTCTAATGGCTTTGCAGTGAAGTTGTGTACAATGTGATGTTCAACTTCATAAAGCATTTAGTTACAGTATGTATTTTGTTTGAGGAACTGAAAGCACACTTATCTACGTATCATTGTGCTGATGCAAATGGCAAAATTTTCCACATGATTAAATATCATTTTCTCAGGGTATTCAGTGTCCAACTGCCTGCTACTCAGTAAATGTTTAGATCAATGCACGGTTGATCCCAAGCCTTGCAAGCCTAAAATCCTTCTATATCTAAATAAACACATAGGTTTACTTCAGGCCAAGAAAAAAAGGACTTAGGCAGGATCTGGAAAGAATCAGCTGGGCAAAAAAAAAATACTAATTTTAAATCCACACACATACACTTGTGATAATATTTAAAGCAATGGCTTACAGTGATGTGTATCTATTTACTCCCAGGAAAGCGTTTCACTTAGTGACTCTTGAAGCACGAAGAGCCCACCAGTGAATGACGGTGCTCTGCAGAAATCGCCATTGACTGACAGTAGTGATGCCTACTGGCATCGCCAGCCCCAGTAGCTGCCAGAAGCTCCCCTGTAGTTGGTCTTCAGCCACCGAGCTGCTCACAAGTCCAGCATCTGTTCTTTGCTTAACATGACTGGGAGCCGTATGGACACGGTCCTCCTCTCTCATTCCTAGGGGCAGATGCCAGCGTGGTCTTATGTCACTTCCAAGAGAAAAAGCCCTGACCCACTCAGTGGCCATCAGACAAACCAGGTTCTTCAGGAACAGCAGGCTTAGAAAACTGATGATAAATTTTTGAGCAAGTGAGCCCAAAGAGCGATTTTTCTCAGTAAGTATTGTTTTGATTTTGTCTGATTGTTACAGAAGAGTCAGATCAAAATAAACTTATTGAGGATATCCAAAAATAAAGCACTGAAAAAGAAGGGATCACCCAGTTCCCGTCTCTTAAATCCTTTGCCAGCCCAGCACTCCCAAACCCACCAGCCCCATACACCAACAGTTAAGCTTGGCAGGTCACTGGAGCTCAGTGCTAAAAATCATGCAGTCCCCAGCTTCCCTATGAAACTGATGACAAGGGCATCAAATTGATGCTTCTGCCAGAACTGGCCAGAGTACAAAAATCTCATTCCTGAGCAGATGTCAGGTAGGGCGAACATTCAATCTCCACAAGGCTTGGACAAAAATGTAGGACAGCAGCACAGAGGTGAAAGAGGTTTGGTGAAAAGAACAGACCCCAAGTCTCCAGCCAAAATATTTCAAAGCAACTTCTGCCGAGGAGACACAATCAACAATTCCAGAGAGAAAGAATGTCAGTTTCAGCACACACAAAAACCCTTCCACTAACATCTCCCAAATGGAAAAGATATTATAAACAACACTCACATCACTCTCCTCCCTCCCTGTCACAGAAATGACCATGATTCTTTACTACATACCTTCAAAAACAGTCCTTTGCAGATGAAAAGAAATAAAATCTAACCTTAAGAAGTACATTCAGAGACCCCCTTTATGCCACCGCTCTGTGTTATGGAAAAATGAAGGTAGAAATCTGTTGAAAAACATTTCCCTGCTGTATTGTGATTGACATCTGACAGTGCTCAGTGGTGTCCTAACTTGGATGAATTTAAATGACAAGCTTTCCTTTATAAGTAACAGAGCTCCTTTTACAATAGAACAGCACGATTACTTCATGGAAAGGAAAAAAAGGAAGAATCAAAGTTTTTCTTCAAATCCCTGGGGGCACTCCTGACCTGTCACCAGGCTACGACCTTCCCTCGTTAATCTATGCAAATCGGATGGCTCTAATTTGTGGCACCGATTGCTTTGCCACACCTTTAAATTCAGAGATCATCTCCGAGATGATGCCTACATCACACAGAGTTCAGATCACCTTCATGTTCCCAACATTTTTAATGCCATGACAGATGACTTCCCCACCATTCTGGGACAAGGCAGTCCACGTAGCCCTCCAGACTACTTTTTGATTAACATCGAGACAAAAGGCAGCGGTATTTTGCCTCTTCGTTTGTGATTAGCAGCATTGCTGCCATAAGCATTCCTAAGCAAGAACCCCTGGGAAGAGTATCAGATCCCAGGTCAAGGCACAGACTGCCAATATCACGGCTTCGCTAACAGTCACCCAATCGCTTTTATGGACATGAAAAAAAAAAAGTATTCACTGTAATAAGCACCGGTTCCAACTGAGAGATATTATGTCAAACTCTAAGGCCTGTTTCAAAACTTTCTCCATTCACGTAACTTAATACACTTTGTGAGCCAAAGAGGGCAATATCACAGAAGATGCTCTATGTTCACCTTCCACGTCACACAAAGGCCACGGAAGCTATTTTGTCTAAGCTTAGTGCAGTATGGGAGTTAAACTTTTTGCTTTAAATTGGGTCCTCGTTGAGGATACACTATTTTTTATTTAACCCTAGCCTAACTTATTTTATCCCTAGCTTTATCCCTTTTCTCCTGTAACACTCTTTTCTTCACAGCGCTAAAAAAGTTGAGATTTTTAATTTATAAGGAAAAAAAGCATTCTTTATTTCTATTATCCACATACACATGCATATATCTATCCATTTGGAAAGTTACTGGAGAGTAAACTTGAAAATCATTTTCCTGAAAACCAAAGAGCAAACAGGAGTGTCATTATTATTAAAACACCCAAAGAATTCAATATACAGCCCGTGTGATCCATCCATTTAACACATCTAGCAATACATTCTGCCCAATAATCCTGTGTGCGTCTGCCTCAAATTCTGATGCCACTCAAACCTGTTAACCATCTTTTCAAACAAACACTGAAAGTTGCCAGTTGTGACAGATTTGGACTAATGTTGATGGTAGCATGGGAGTTAAAGTGATTTGATGAGCTTGTAGCAGCTTGAGGGGCGGCGGCATTCCAAATATGTAAACAACATTGTCAACAACATAGCCCATCAATAAATGTAGCCTCTATCTCACACGGTCATTATTAAAATAAAAAATAATAATATTGAAAAATATGAAGATGGAAAAAAAGGGAGGAAATAAAAGAAACAAAGTTCCTTTGTCTGTATCCACAGTCAGTGACTTACAGCATCAGGGTTCACTGAAACACTGACAAATGTGTCAGGAACACTTGTTTTTAGCATTACTGCATTCTGTATTCTTTACAACTATTAGGAAGTAAGAACAAGGTTATTATAGGCACAGAGGCTAAACATACAGTGACATATTTCACAAGCTCACTCATGCTTTGTATCAGAGCTTTCACTTGCTATAGAAGTGGATTATCCCATTTTCCCATGCTGATCCAAGTGATCTCTTTACTTACTGAAGAATCCTGGCGTACAAGGATCACTTTGCCAACCATCACTTACAACATCCCAGCAGACACTATTTTTAAAGAAAAATCCTCATATTTTTCTTCTAATGGCTCTTCTATTGAAAAAAAAAATTAAAAACTGAAAATAGCTTCCACAGGGATTACAGCCTTTGCCACTGGGGAGGCCAAATGCAATTATGGAGCCAATATTTTTTAACGGCTCCCATTCTGATGGCCAATAAGCAGCTTGGTATTCCCCCGTCTCCATCCCCCAAGCAAATTGCTATATATATCCATTGGCAGGCTGCCAGAGCCTTTGGAGGCTCTGCACCACAAGCATGCTCAGTGAATCCTGGCCATCTGGTTAGCTGGCTGGATCCCTGCCTCCACGATCTGTGTCTTCGGGTAGAACCAGCCCCTGGAATATCTGGGTACAGACAAGAATCATTTTAGGGGACAGTCTGCCTGTGCTGATTGACAAGTGACCCATTCCTTTGCTTCATCCTCAAAGATGTGTTCTCAGAAAATGGACCCCAAAGGTCTCTCAGCATCTTATGACATACAGAAGCCCTTTCCATAAGGTTGGGCTTTCCACAGCAGCCCTCAAGAACAGACCTGTAAATTAGCGGGGAAAAGTGCTTTAAAATAAACACAGCTCTCAAAACAAACCCTAAAAGCATCTAGGCCCCTATCCAACAAAACACTTAAATGCTTGTGTAGCTCTAGAGAGGGAAGGCAGCTCACCAAATATGCACAGATGCTTGATCGCCAGATTCACTTTTTACGGCTCTGCCACAGACTCATCTGTAACCTCGTACAAGTGATTTGAGCCCTGCCCTGCCTTATTTCCTCCAGCTGTAAAACTGGGAAAGTCATCCTGAGTTTCATCATTGTGAATGTTGCCTTATATATTGGATGGTTTTCCAGTGGCCAGATCCTGGAGTAATGAATTATATTTAACCACATACATCCAGGCTCTTCCGCAAATGCACGGACCACCCCCCACTCACCCAGTAGACCCCTTTGAATTTCATTGACATTTCCCCTCAGACTAAAGGTTTGCTGGATCTTTAGCTCTCCGAGGACACTGAGGTATCACGGTTAGAATTGGCTAGGAAGAAAAAAGGAATTTTATCATGCTTTCTCTAAGAGTCAATCCTCACATTCTGTCAATGTTTAGGATGTGATGATGTGGTTCAAAGCTCACTTAAGAGCAATAAGTCCTTTAAATTCAATTCAAGGGGCTTTTAACCAAGGAAACAGACCACATTGGTTTGCCTCCCTTTTACAGATGCATAAAAAGTCTTTATTATGTATTCACATATTAGAGAGAGAGAGATCCTGTGAGGTTTAAAAAATAAGAACTCAGAAAAAAAAATATTTCCAAAGAACTGGCTGAAACATTGATTAATATTCAGAGAAAGAGATTTAGTGGATAAGGAACTGCCCAGGGATTTAGGAGATACGGGATGTAGAAAAGGATCCCAGGTTAAATACAGACTTCTTTGGAAAACCAGTTTCATCTCACCTGCAAAACCTCAATAAAATAGAATGTCACTACTTCAGAAGGGACATAATCCATTAAAATAGCTCAGGTAGACTTTATATTAAGGCTAAAATAACAGGTGTTTCATCCATGATATTCTCACTTTTTCTTTCCCTGATTTGCAGCCTGTCCAGACTCCACTGATTCCTAAATCTCTGCCCAAACTGGCATTAAGGTCACCTTGACAGTGCAGCTATAAGATAAAGACATCTCTTAATTCAGAAAGAGCATATAAACTACCACTGCTGTAAGAGAGACTGATGATTCTAAACATGAATATATTGTTATATAGAGAGAATATATAAGATTGTTCATGAAAAGCAGAGCTCCACAGTTGCATTTGCCAATTCATAGTCAAAACCACCTCCCAAAAGCAGCCATGGGGACACAGAAACACACGGTAAAAGCCATCCATGCAACTGAACGACACTGCCTAACACAGTTACCAAGAACTACTTGAGAAGAGGCAAAATTTACCGAAATGCCCATTCCCTGTAATTAAATTATTAGTCCCACTTCCAAGCTAAGCCTGTAGCCAGAACACTCACACGGCCAGTGCAAATCCAGAGAGCAATCTGAGGGGCTCCATGCGGTAAGCACTGTGGCTCACTGCCCCCCGCCACCATGCTCTCTGATGGTGCAGGTGAAGGGCTGCTTTTCACAGAAATCCACAGCTAGAAACCATTGCTGGCTCTAGATGTGTTGCTGCAACCTGCCCATTGAAAAGTGTTTTGACTTAAGCAATAGTGATTAATTGATAGGAAGCTCTGTTCCTGCCCCTCCCCTGGCATCTGAGCAGATCGTACTTTTGGAATAACAAGGGGTTAAGATTTGCCATGAATGCACCACCTACATTTTTAAGGTTATAAAAATGGGATGCTTACACTTTTCCTAACCCCTCACCAATGACCAGACCCATATGTAAATTTCACACAGTAGTATTTAGTAGCATAATTAATCCCTACTTTATGTTATGAGTAATATTTCCTATTCCCGACCCTGCAACGTCCTTTAAGAAGATCCATGTTCCAATTAGACTAGCCCATCGGCACTCTTTTAATGAGCAGATTAATCATTCAGATGGGTACAATGGTGTCATCACAGGTTTTAAATATGATAATCTACATCCTAATGGTGCTGCAAAAGCCTTGGCTCACAGAAAAAAAAAAAAAAAGGTAGGCAAAAATTGGTGATACTTTCTTTTTTGTTCTCTTTCTTTTTCCATATGACACAAGACATGAGAATACTTGGGCAATGCAGAAATTGCAGCAAAAAAGCAGCTCAGAAGGAGAGGATGTTGAGCAGCTCAATAATTCAGGTGCAATACTTGTTCTGCAAGGACAGAGAGATCCTCTGGGCCCTGAAAAACCTTCTGCCATGGTGAGGTAAAAATTTCAGGTCTGGCTTTTCAGCCTAAGACATCACTTTGCCCTTACAGCCTTGGCTCAACACTTACTTAAAACTACACCCAAAATGTACAGCTGTCATTCAGAAATTCATTTCATTTCAATGCAGATGTCTTTTCAGATCATGCCTGACTTCACCTTTTCCAAAAGGCAGCATGTATGTTTTAAAACCCAAAGAGAACCCATTATATTTATTTAAAAAATCCAGGGGAGGGGGAGAAAAAAAACACAAACAGCAAACTTACAAGCTAAAAAAGCTGGTAAACATACTCCCATTCAAATGCAACCCATGAAAAGACTCCTACAGTAATACCACCCTCAAAACTCAAAGTGCCAGGTTTAGAAAACCAGGACCATACTTCATCCCTGCTCTCAGGATGACAGTTAAAAATCTTATGTGCTGCACCACTCCTTGATTGTGGCTTTGGGTCTTGTTTTAGCAACAGGTAGCAGTTAAATCTGCTTTTCCATTTCTTCAGCTTGTCTTAGTAAGACAAGCCCTGCAGAACACCAGCTCCTTTGCAGACACGTAACATTGATTTACATCGTGGTTGATTTTGATGTAGCCAGAAAAGAACCAGCAACTGTCAGTTCATCTACAGGTTGCCTTTTAAACCCTGCAAGAAAAGGACAGTGGTGGATACTTGTCTATGAAAAGCTAACTATAAACCATGATCCAGTTCTGAGGACCATCCTCTTGTGAGCAGTCCCCATGAAGTCATGACCAAAGTCTGAGTAATTCTTTCATCATCGTCTGAGGAGGAACTGAGTAAGGGATATGAAATTTGGACTTATCTCTAGCACACCCACACACTATCAATGGCAGGACAACTGTAAGCTCTGCCTCAAGATGTCTCAAATTCATTAAAACACGTTTCTCATACAAAGGAATCTTTATTTCTTATCATTAACACAAAATCTCTTCAGCAGCCAAAATCTACTCTCCAAAGTCACTGTTAACAGTGTGACTGTAATTTTCAAACCACATTTTCCAGCTAATTGTTGTCCAAAGCCTCCTCATTTCACTCAGATATGTAACTGTAGGAATCAGTCATGCTACTCACTCAATTAAATCGTATCCATCTTGGCCCTTCATCTTTTAGGATCTGATCCAGCTCTCCTTGACTACAAAGAGATTGGATCAGAGCAGTTTTGCATAACATCAGCAGAGGATTAGGTATTTCAGTCAGGTCTTCAGGTGCACTGCCTGAACTCAATCCGAAATTGCCTGCCTCAGATAGGCCAATAGAGAAAACTGTTTGCATACAGAAGGAAGCACTGAAATTATAAAAGGCTGTCATGTGCACAAGCACTTGCTGGGTCAGGAGACATTATTCTTACTAATGCACCTTTGCTAATGTCCACATCACAAGGATTATTTTTTTTTTAGCATAATACTAATGTTAGTTGTCCATTATGGTATCTGGAGTCATAATGGGCAAGGAATCCCTACAGCGAGGAAGCCAAAGGAACAACACTCAGAAATAAATCCCTACCTTGGTTATGGGAGTAGCACCGTAGCAAAATTTTTTTACTACTATAATTTTTTTTTAATTAATAATAAAATCACATTGCATTAATTTCTGCTTGTTTTGCTAATTCAGGAAGTTGTTCACAACGGCAGCACTTCAGAAGGACTTAGGAAAACCAGCATCAACCATCAGAGGGACCCCAGGACGGTCCTCTGATGCTCTCCCCAGCTGGCTTTTCTGCAGCCCCCGTACTAGTAAGCCATGCGTCCTCCTGCTCCTGTCACAGCAGGCTGACTCTGGCTGCCACTCTTTGCTGAGTCTTTAACTAACGCTATCTGTGCAACTCTAGAAACCACATCAAATTGCAGTTTTTCCTGATTTTATAGTAATTTGCATAATAGGTCACCGTTAACTCACCGTGCTGAAGGAGAAACAGCTCAACTGAAATCTACCTTGAATGTTTCCATTAAAATACACTCAATTTTTTTCCCCTCTCTAACCTCAGTTCTGTCAGTCCAGAAGTGAATTAAGGAAATACATACGTAAACAACCATAAATTAATGCAAAAAATAATTATAAA
Organism: Zapornia atra; assembly: GCA_013400835.1. Classification (NCBI taxonomy): domain Eukaryota; kingdom Metazoa; phylum Chordata; class Aves; order Gruiformes; family Rallidae; genus Zapornia; species Zapornia atra. Next base: position 91,634 of record VZTU01022062.1, on the reverse strand, counting down.
ATTAGTTCTAGATGCATAATCCAGTGTGATTCATGTTATGTTCCCACCGTGATCCCAGTTCCAGAAGAGTTAATCAACCATAGCAACCTTCTAATCAGAGCAGTGAACTAATGATCCTATTTCTGAGTAATACCAGTCAGATAAGGCTCTCAAAAGGTAGTTAACATCACTTTGGTGGAAAGGCATGACAAGTGCAAGTTCTAGCAGTGGGTAATGCATCATTCATGCCCCCTCTCGTTCTGACATTTTAACGTTATCTTGTTTTACTGTGTCGGCCTAACACTGCCACTGCTGGCAAATTAAACTGTGAACTTACAAAGTGGGTGGCAATAAATACAAATTATGAGAGTTCAAAAGATGTCCCTGGAGGTGTACTGCCAGACATGGAATGTCTCTGGCTTTTCTGTCACATAGCAATAGACAAGACAAAGTGTAGCATGAGCTGAAAAAAAGAATTAACTACATCATGATGAAAAATGAGATGAAAATGAAAAGAAAAAAGGGGAAAAAAAAACCCCACAAATAAAAGGGAGATGTAAAGGCAAGACAGGATTGAACAAAAGAACATACTCTTGAAATATAAAATATAACTCTATTTCGCCTTGTGGAATGAAAGCTATGTAAATTAGGAATCAACAAATGCCTCTTAGAAATACAGACAAACTATAAAAAGCTGTTAATGTTATTACAAAAGTAAGTGGCTCCTCCTAAAGAAACTGCCACACAACAACAGTAGCAGCAGTATGTTACGGCATTGGTAGCTCTGACAGAAATTCCAAGTATCTCACTGCACTTACCCACACTAACAAAGACTTCACATTTTGTGTTGACTTAAATACACAGGGCAAAACCCTGCTCTCAGTCAGGGGAGAGGGGAAAAAGAAAAAAAAGGAGAAAAAAAAAAGAGAGAGAGAGAACTGCCTGAGATGACAGGAAGGAAACCTCAAAAAGTAAAAGCTCCTTGCACAGCCTTATCCCCAGCTTTTTCTGCTTTGGGGGCGAGAGAGGTAACAGGGCTCTGGGGTTCCCCTTCCTATCCTCACAGCTCTCTCAGGGAGCTGGTGACCTGCTCAGCCCCTGCTCAGGCCCAGCTGCATGGTGCAACTGTCGCACTGCAGATTTAACACAGACAAAACAGGAAAAAGTCAACATTTCTTCCTTCCCTCAGGAAGATAAAACTTTACATGCTATTAATGCGGTCAGAAAAACTGATTTTTAATATACCCAAGCCACGAAGCTTATTCAACGTGGTCTAACAGCACTAATGAATCTTAGAAAGTGTTTTATCTCCCCCACCCATGTTCACAAACCACTCACATGAGGCTGGAATATCACAATAATATCTTCCCAAAGTGCAGATATCACTCTCACCATATGCAGCACAACTCTGTTTATTTTTCCCTATAAACTATTGGTTTCATTGAAACTCATTAGCATCACCTGTGTTAATTACACTAGCAAACCAATCAACAGCTCCTTCTTAATTAGGTTTTCTTTATTAAAGCCGGAAATTACCAAGGAGACAAAAGTCAACTGGGGAAATTATGTGAAAAAGAGTGTTTATGCCAAATTACCATACAAAATATAATAAGGAAAGGAAACTCGGTTTGTTTACAGGAATAACAAACAATATTAATTTTCAAGGTCACTGGCATAATTATTAATTACCCATCTTACATTTTATTGTGATGGGTTAGCCTGCAAAGGTGGGGGTGGTTCATAAAAAAATCCTTCTGAGTGTGGTTGCATTGCATTTCAGCTGCCATGGTCACTGCCTATGACGTGCACAGTGTTTTAGGAAGTTACTTTTGTGAGCATTTCCCAGATGGGTTGGCACGATGGAAACTCTGCAAGGTACATAAAAAGCTCTGAGGTTTGACTGCTACCTCCCTTAGAGAGGTCCCATGGGAAGGGAGAATTCAGCTGGTGAAATGTAGGTTGCTCTCCCTGGTGGAAGTTGTTTTGGGGTCCAAGAACGTACTGTGAGAAGCGCTGCTGTTAAGACCCCACAGAGATGCCATGCCCCCTCCCTTTACATCCCCTGATCGCAGTTAAAATGACAGCTCCAGGGAACAGAGCTGGTAGGGGCTGAAACAAGCCCCACTCAACATGAACGGGTTTTCTGAGGTTCAGCGGGGAACACCATTAAATCAACCCTTCTGCAGAGGAAACCTGTGGCTGTACCCAGCTTCTGCCCCTCCTCTGCCAATAATGGGTTATCAGCCTTCATTTGTGTGTTCTCTGGGTCAAGAGCCAGACCGAACAGCATCCTGCTGTCTGGTTGGCATTGGGTTGATGCCAAGATGAGGTCAGGGTGTTGGGCCACAGAGCAAACGCTGTGGCTATTGCTATAGGAAGTTTGCCAGCTGCTTTCTCTATACATGCCCGCCTACTAAAAGACTCCCCTTTGAGTGCTCCTTACCACACTGTATCTTCAAGTTTTCCTATGTGCCTACACACACACACACACTCACACTACTATGCACAAATCAGCACAACTACTTTGTAGCTTCACAGTTCTACCATGATCCCCAAAGAATCGTTGGCTGTTACCACCAAAGCAGTTGTCTATTGCCAAGCTCCCAAACCAGCAACCGTGATGAAACCTTTCAAGGCATACCAGCATCGCGTGCTGACAGTTTGATCCTCTGAAGCTTCATCTTCTCTCCAGATTGAACACCTTACAACATATACTGATTTTTCAGTTGACCAATATGAAAGTCAATGCTTGAGCTCTGCATTCTTGACCTGACATGTCAAAGGGAACTCCTGCAATAAGCCATTCATGAACTGTAGATTATCTGTTGTCAATTCACTTGGAAATCCAGTCTCAACAACCTATTATTTCAAAGTTACTCGCTGTGCTGCACAACAGCTCAGTGTAGCTTTCTAAAAGGGAGATGCCGGTTTCCAGCCTTGCACTGTTGGACATGTCTATAACTGTACAGCACTCTATTTTGGGAGCTCCTTCCTTACTTCACAGAAAGCTCAGATTCTGCATTGTCCTTATCATCACCCTTTGTCTCCCAAATGGCCAGGAACGGGGCCTTTTGAAGTTTACCACAGTCAGTTCAGGGTAACACACACCCACACACACGCTGCTGTTAGGTTCTGTCAGACATTTTTCTGTTCTTTTGTGATCACTTCTACACCAATTTCAAAATAAAAATCTAGTTTTTAATTAATCCTTGTATTCTATCCTACTGTTTTGGTGCGTGCATCCTTAGCTAATCACCCATCAGTTCTTTTCAGCCCTGCTAACCCTAGCACTTGGGAAGAATAATTTTCTGTATTTTTACAGCTCTGCAACCTCCTTGAAAAAGCCTAGTCCACTTCTTAGAATAACCCAGTTATCTAGTATACTGCCAACATCTCAGTCTGCAATAAGTCCATTTATTAACTGCTCAAAAGCACATACCTTAGCTTTATTGCACAGATCTATTACATAATGGGCAGTTATCTCATTTTACAGATAACTACTTGTAAACTAAGATAATGTGTTTTTCCCATGAGTTATTCTTGTATGAATTATGGTTTTTTTGTGTGTCTTGATCATACACTTTGCAGTCTCCTTTATGGCACCATTGGAAGACTCATCATTCACCAGTGCCAGGACACCTGCAGCATCTGCTCTCTGCTTGTGCAGTATTGGCACACCAGAGCCTCAATGCTCAGCTGGGGTCCCAGGTGTGACCATAGTACAAATATTTCACTTCCTCCCATTTCTTTGCAATGCTACTTCATTCCAGCAAAATGTTGAAGCCTTACAACCCCTTCCCTCCAGCTCTGCAAGAACATTGATTTCCTTTGATCTTTTCCATTTATTTTCATACTGAAGTAGGTAATAAAGATGTGACACAGATTCAGGAGGGCTAGCGGGAGTCTGGGTTACCTCCTCATCTCTGTCAACTGACAGAGGAAAGAGAGAGGTTACACAAGGCTTCAGATCTGACCCTCCAGTAAACCCTGTATAGACCTATTGCATTGTGCTCAAATGGAGAGGTGAAGAGTACTGGGCTGGAAGAACTTCCCAGAAAGTGTCTGCATAATTAAGGACATCCCACACAGTCTTTGGCAGGAGCTCTCTCCTCTCCCCACTGCCTCTAAGCATTTCCCCTCAGCTTATCCCAGCGCCTCCTCCGATGCACTGACTGTAGACTCTGCATTCAAATCATGTTTTCCCGTGAATCAGGATTCCAACAGATGACAGACCCATCCCCACTTTGATCTTCACTGTGGGCTGCTGGAGAAGAGGCACTCTCCAGTCATTCCCTGAATCTGCCTGACTTTCAGAGTACAAGAATAAGGTGGTCTACATGTGCCAAGAAACTGCTTGGAAGATCTCCCCAGGTGAGCATCTGAGCTCTGGAGAAGTTGTGGTAGCTCTTTAGGCCCTCTTCATGCCGTACCTTAAAAGGAAATGACTTGTCACTGCAAAGTCCCTACTCAGCCTCTTCCATTCAATGAGTGTCAAAAATAATCCAAAAATAATGAGATGTTGCCTATTACATCACCTGCTACACCAAGCTCTTGCAAGTTAGGTAATGTCACGCAGTGTGACAAGGCTGTCTCAGGAAAAAGAGTTATACATCAGCTGCCCTTTAAGTGGATGGTTTTAGAAAAGCATATTGCACCCTAAAGGCGGAGTCTNGGGGGGGGAGGGGAGACACACAGGATAGAAATAGCACCAAAAAAACCCAAAACCTTATGCTAGGAATGCATCAGAGTTGCAAGAATTCCAAAATGAGTATTTTAAATACCTTTTTTTTTTCAAAAGTATATTATTTCCCTGACAAACCGTAATGGCTCTTTAAAACCCATCATGGTCTACTATTAAAAAAATCATATTTAAAACACTTTTAAAATATGTGTTATAAAGACATTTTTTAAAATGAACATTATTTACCCAGAAGTTCATAATGGTTCTGAAATGTATTTTGTAAATCTGTATTCAGGGACTTTTTTTGTTAAAAAGGAATTTTTTTGGCCCAAGAGATCTTAAACAGCTTCTATGGAACTATCAAAATTTATAGTTTTAATAGGGCTGAAATGAAGTTTGGGACATGTTATTGCACATAAAGCAGCAATGTTTTTCAGAAAAAAAAATTAAAAGAAGATAAAAAGGAAGAAGTGAAAGAGGGAAAGTACATGGAAAAGGGAGACACAGAGATGGGAGATGTGGAGGTGGGAACTGCCCACTCAACTAAGATGCTCAGGCACAGAAGTCCCATAGTCCTGGTAGTTGATACAGTGAGGGGGAGGTCCAGAATGTCTAGGGGATGTGGGGTGATGTTACAGCACACCATCTCTGAAGGGAATAGGAGACAGGTTGATTTAAGTGAGCAGGAGCGTCTTGAGTTTAAGCAGCAAAGGCTCTTTGAGTCTTGTGCGTGCCCGTCAAGCAAACCCAGCCCTCACGCTCGTCTGTACTGTGGGCTAATGATGTAAGAGGGGAAACATGAACAGCCAGAATGAAATAAAGCATCCTGCTCGTGCCTGGGCGTAACCATCAGAAGCCACCTCTGACCCATGTCAGGTGGATGGGACAGCAAATGTGGCCATCCATGTCAGCAGGAAGAGCCTGGTTCACACTCTTCAGAAACATTCTCTGGTTGATAAAGAACAATCATAACGACAACACTTCCACGGTGCTTCCTATCTTCAAAGCACAGTGCCAGAGACATTAACTGACCTGTCTTCAAAGGCAGCCTCCAGCAAACTCTCAAGAGGAAATTGTGGAGGGGATAAAGACCCTGAGGAACAACCGGTTGTGGCTACACAAAACCACCTGCAGCAGATAGCAAGTTACATGTATGCACAAACACACACACACACGGATTTCCAGGATCCGTACTGGCACTACCAGATGACTTTGAGGCACTACTGTGGATTTTTGTTATCTCAATACTTTAATTCTCACGTAGGAAGAAAATATCGTGCCTGGAATGAAACTCTGCAGCTAAGAGCAAACAATTTCTGTACAGGTGAATCAGACTCAAGTTGAAGCTCCAAGAAATGGTCCTCACTTAGTGTGGCCTTTTAGTGACAACACCTGCTTTGCTCTACTTAGGGAGGGTAAACCAGTGTAAATGCCTAACACAACACATTTAAACCATTTTCACCTACGTTGAAATAAGATTCAGAAAGAAAGACAGGACAGCTTTTGAATTTTTTTTATGTGAGCTGTACTTTCTGAGTTGGATATCCATAACCCAGTGTAGTAAAAACTTCTGGGCCTGATCCTCTTCTCACGTTAGTGTATTGCCACTGGTTAAGAGGAAGTCATCACTGGTGAAAACTACTCTACTGGGCTCACTGCAAATGCGTGTTCACACAAGGTGTGGAGCTTCTCCTGACAGGAGAGGGTTTGGTTGTACATTACAGGCTGGATGTAGTAGCGAAGGGTTGAGCACCCTGGGGAGGCTGGATGATACAGAACCACTGTATCATCTGTAGTTCTGGATTCCAATTCTTTATGTCTGCAATTCAGATTAACTGGTGTTAGCAGATGAAATCTGGAGTGCTCTGCACCAGGAGACCCTCAGTCCTCAGGGAGCAGGGAGACACATGCCTACGGAAGGGAGACTTCTTCAGTCTCTCTGCAGCATCTCTGGCTTACATTCACAAAAGAGAACTTTTGTCACCAGACTTCCCCATAACGCTTCAAGAGCTTAAAATACACTTTGAGGAAGGTTTCAAACACATTTTCCCCCCTCAAATCTGTCTACGCTTATTCACTGTGGATTCCAGAGGGATGACCTGGATTTCCTTGCACACTCTCAACCCAAATTATATCAGTCCCAATTAGGTCATCTGCAAGCTGCACCTGCAGCTCAGGACTGCAAAATTTCTTCCCCTATGTATCTCCCTACGGTTAAGGCTGGACAGGGAAGCCTTCTGCGTTAGAATAACTACTATAAAACCATATAATGCAGCCTAAAAATACAATTATAATTGCAACGCCAAAAGCAAGCCAGTCAATAACTTCAAGATTCTAATAGTTTCAAGCACTATTACCTTAACGGTCTCACATCACAGTACTGATTAAAGAAACATTTTGTCTTTTTATCTGTATTCAATGGAGACTGTAATCACTGGAGCGTAGAGAGCTAAAACATTTATTGGGAAGTATACATCTCGGGTCAGGCGGCAAAAGTCAATGTTGAAGCGGTGAGCTGCAGCAACAGCTTTCAGTCCGATTCACAGACCCCATGCCGTCACCTCCTCAGCAACACCTGCTGCGCACAGGACAATCCCCAGAGTGAGCTGGGCTGCCACTCCACTCCTCCAACAAGCACCCACAGGAAGATTTCCCCCTCAGGAGTTTGAACTGGGAGCATCACTCACCGAAGAGGTATTTCTATTCAGCGAAGTCAACAGGACTTTTGCATGGAGGTGGGATACACAATCAGCCCCAAACGAGGAAAATGTGGGAGGTGGTTTGGTTTTGTTGGGTTGGGGTTTTTTTAGAAAGTAAAGGAGCAAATCTACCTTTGCTGAAAGCAGCACTGCTCTTCCTGTAGAATTAAAAAAATAAATGAGGCTATGCTCTCGTTCTTGTACTGATAAATTTGTTTTCTCTTTTTGCCTAATTGCTTAACAATAAATCCACACACACTCTATTATCCATAGCCTACTGCAATATTCCTCAGGGCACATGATCAGCAATCAGAAAGCTTGAAAGATGGCCAACATAATCTTAAATATCCCAGTGTATTACCAAATCAGTATTTCAAATTTAGTGGACATACTCAGATATGTTTTCCTCTCTGCAAGAGGCATCATGTAAGTGGCAAACAAGATACAGAAGATCGATTATTTAGCATAATTGCACAATCTAATTGTATGGATTTTAAATGGAACAAGGAGGAGAAAGATTAAAATCATACAGCACAGCAGTATACTTTCAGAGTGCATGAAATATATTTTCCCCAATTAGTGGAACAATGGAAATATTTACTATCAATTCAGTGAAGATATTCTGAAACAAGAGTCAAGCAGCATCCAGATCAGCACAGGGCAGGAGCAAATTGTTTTATCATTAATGGGGGG
>VZTU01022062.1:0-82500 GCA_013400835.1 Zapornia atra | reverse complement strand
ATCATTATTTTTGACATTATCTGGAAAGAATTTAGATATAAGGAGTTTTGGAGTCTAAAAACGTATGTGTATGAAACTGTTTTAATTTTCTTTGCAGGGGGTGAATTATTGTTTTGGTTTGTTTTGATTATTTTTAACATTGTTTCTGAAATATGTAGAAAAAAAAGTGAATTCACTGTTGGTTCTACACTTCACAGTTCTTGTCATCCTCTGCAGACACCGGAGAGAGGAAATTATTAGACCCACCAAAATTGGCTGGAGATGCTGGTGCTCTGTAAACTGCACCGGGCCATTGGTACCCCACAGGACTGAGCCAACAGCATCCGACTCACTTTGCTCTTGCCAGGTCAGGAAAGAAAAACATTTTATGAGATAAGTGATATAACATACACTGATTTGATTTCTACATTCTGCACCAAAACAGTCTTTTAGAACTTGGATGAAAAGCAAACAAACAAAAATCCAACCACTATTAGAAAAATAAATACACTACCAGTGGAGAGAACCTGTTCTACTTTATCTCCTCCCATCAGGATTGCAAAGCCAAAACAAGTAACGCCTCCAAGACATTTACCTAACCTTGCTGAAATTTTAGGGGGCTAGTCATTATTTGAAAACCATATCTTCACACAGAAAACAAGCAAAAGGAGTTGTTGGTTGAAAAATCAACACATTATCAGGATGCATGTTAGAAATCCACCAAAAGTAAGGAAGATTTAAAAAAAAATACTCATCACACAAATAAACAGAAATCTAAAGCTGAATTCCCAAACTAAGACCAATTAAAGCTTTCTTTATGACTGCAAACCTGACAAGCTTACAATTTCGCCCTGTTGCAGTGGTGTGTGTGTGTGTTTTAATGTAATATTAATGAGCCAGGATGGAGGGTCATAAAAAGTGATAGGTTTTTGCGATGGTAAATTATAAATCGGTATTGATTTTTCCCGGCACTAATGCAGCCAGCTTATTGTAAGACACCACAGGCAAAGTGCACTTTATCAGATTAGACTGGAGCCTGGTATCAAATATACATGAGAAAAAGGATGCATTTGTGACTTAGACTAGACTTTTTTTTTTAATGATACATGAAATTTTTAAGGAAAAAGTCTCAGAATATTAAGAAATTAAATACCATTTTAAAAGATCTCAGATGGTAGCAAATAGATATTAATGTCGCATTAGGGTAATTTGTTTTTACGCTGATGGAATATAGGCTTATATAGGAATAAGTACGTGAACTAAATCCTGCTCAGATTTAACCATGTGCTTAATCAGTCCAATTTATGATCATCTCAACTGTTCATGATAAAATAGATCCTCATTTGCATGACATGCCTGAAGAATCAGGCCCTACATCTGCTTATGACTGTATGTAATATAAAGTCGCATGTATATACATCTCTCCAGCGAGTATTGATTCTGTGTTTGTTACTTTTCACATCTTAAACTGCTTTGAAGAAGTTGTTTGTTTTCCCCCCACATACGTACCACCCTGTCATGCCAGCCAAAGACTACGAAAGAGCTTTTCCTTGTAGTACTTTTATTGCTTAAATGCTGTGAAGCTTTTCTTTCCCTTTCATCTCAAAATGCATTGGGAGTTGGCCGCACAGTAAAACTGGGCGTTATTTTTAAAATCAGCTCTGCTTTTCATCTCCTGACCTTTCCGCAGCCAGGATTTCCTCATTAAAACATTTCAGTGATGTGGATAATTGACCAAAAAAAAATTGAGAGGGAGAAAGCGAAAACAACAACAAGATGCAGCACTGTTACTTTCTGCAAAGTTGCTCTGGACGGGGAACAAACCAGCATCGCTTTTGCTTCATCCAAGAGGGCAAGGGAGAGGTTTGCACAAAAACATCCCCCTGCATCCCGGCATTTGGGTAGGGGACTCTGCCGTCCCTCAATGGCAGCGCTGCCAGCCGGGCTCAGAAACCCTTTGCACATCCTTCCTGCTTACTCCCGGCTCTTCTGCAGCCCACACACCTTCTCAGGCCCCAAACATCCTGGCACGCCCCGTGAGCAGAGCTATCCCACATCTCCCACATCGTCTGCCTGAGCAGCCTGTGTGTGAAACTCACTACTTTTCCCCCCAAACCACATCTTCATTGACAGTTTGCCACTGTCCAGGGCTGCCTGTACAGCTGCACTGAAGTGAGCAGCTATGAACCCAAATAAATAAGAGGGAGAAGGGGCCAAGGTATGTTTTGGGACCATTTTCCACAGGAAAGGAGGTGTGGGGCTGGGGAGATGGGGACCCCAGGGGCATCCAAACCTTTTGGGATGTTTAAAGGAAGAAGCATCAGAGACGGTCCTTCACTTTTCACGCAAACAGGTAGGTGGACAAGAGGCTCTGCACTGGGTGCTGAGCAGGGGTCTCGGGTGGGGGCACAGAGGGGTTGGGTGCTCTCACTCTCTAAATCCCTGTTCCACCCACTGCCAAACTGCCCTGCCAGAGTACAAGCTTGCAGCTTCTTTGTATTTTAGCCAGACACTATTGCTCAGCAGCATCGCACTCCCAAAATGTTTCTGGAACTGTTTGCCTTCCTATATCTCAATTTTATTATTCTTAATAGCAGACTAAGAGAGAGATGAGGAACTGGGAGGGGCGGGAGAAGAGGAAGCTGCTTTTTTCTTTCAGATATATATATTCAGATACTCCCAAACAAGCACAAAACTCAGCACTGGAAGCCCAACCAGCCCCTTTCTGCAGCCAGCCACGGCAACCACCACTGACAGTAGCTTACCAGAGCAGATGCCATGGAGCACAGCCCCCCAGCACCAACAAAAACAGCCCCCAGACACCAAGGATCAAGCCCACAGCAAGTTACGGGATCTTGTAAAAATACAATTAAAACAACAAAGAAATTCAAACAGCCTCATTAGCAGATTGCCAGCAACCCTGCTTGTCTTGCAGTGATGCATTATATCACAGGATAAAAATCTGAGGCCTGATCTTAATAACCCTTCCTCAGACAAAATTCCTATAAACTTCAATAGAAATCTTGTCCGTCTCAGGACCAACCGGGCTTTCACCTTGCAACTCTTCATACACCAAAAGTAGTAAGAGGAAACTGTTCTCTTTGACAAGACCTCATCAGGTAAAAACTAATAAAGCTAAAAAGGAAATTAGGAAAATGAAAAGCTATTCCCAGAGCGGTCCGATCCTGCCATGGCTAAAGCCAGAGCTAGCGATGCCCTCGGTCTGAACAAGCCAGACCCCCACCATCACATCCACCCAGCTGCCAGTGGTGTAAGTCAGAATCACACATCACGTATGAGCTGAGGATGAGACAAACTGAGGGGCACTCACATGGCTGCCACCAAACTCAACGGGACAATAAACCACAGCATCAGAATCTGGTCCAGGGAAAGAAAAGATTTTCCTGCTGCCTCAGTGCAAACTCCTTGTGCTCCCAGTCAAAGTGGCACCTTTAAAGTTATTGCTATAAATGTTATTAAAGTGAAACAAGCCATTTTTTAAATGTATGCTAATTCCACTTTATTAGTGATGCCAAAATCCTCATTTACATTTTTCATAAAAATTACGCAGAGGTTTTTGCTGCTTTAGGGATAAAACTAATAAACAAATACATAAATTAGTATATTTTAATTAAATGTTCTCCCATAAAGTAATATTGTATCCCATTGTCTGAAACAACAACAGAAAAAGAAACTCTAAGAAAGCACCTCTAACTTGAAAATTTGTGTTGGATTAAAATACTAGAACTCATTAAAAACTAATTTGAAAATCACTTTACCTAACAACCATAAAATTTTTGATTTCTGTATTATAATATGTGTTATTTGTTTTGGTACAGGAGATTATCACTCCAGCATGCACTACTATTAGAATATACATACATTACAGGGATCGTATTGCCCCCAGATTCTCCTAGAAAATAACAAAGTCAAGCACTACCTGCACCATTTCCCTTTTAAATATTGTATTATTTCCGTCCTGTAACATCATGGATTGTACACAGCACACACATTAATTTAGTTTTAGGTCCATATATTACATCTGAACATGTAATATTTTGGGATGGGATACTGCATGCTATTATTATTATTTTTAAATGCTGCTCAGCATACAGTAAACTGGACGGTTTAAGCAGTAAGGTGTAGCTGGAGTTGCAGAGGAAGTCCAACAGGCTGAAAACAATCACATCTCAATTCAACATTTTAAAACAGTCCACAGAAATAGCCTGAGTATTAAAAACAAATAAAAGAGTAAAAATCAAATGTGCTTTAGAACACATTCACCTCATTAGAAGGTTTTCGGTAACCCTGCTTTCCCTCAGAAGGGGCAAATAGACCTAGACTCTGCATTTTCATTACTCTCCTTCATTGTAATTCTTTTTAAATGTAAGATTATTGCTTTTTGAGGTGAGTATTTAAATGAAACAAGCACTCTATTTGGCATTTTCCCTGAAAAAGTTTTGTCTTCTACTTGGTTATATTTCCTGGAAATTGAAAGACTTAAAAAAAAAACCCCAACAAAAGGAAACAAGAAGAGTTTTTGTGTATATAAATGCACTGTCTGAAAAGGTACATTCATTTATTAGCCTTCCTGAACACGTAATTGATGGTATATTCCTATTAAAACCATCTTACAGTATAACCCAAGCCAATTGGAGGCTGCACCTTCAGGTATCTGTTTCTAATATCAGTGCGCGATGCCGATTGCACGGTGATGGGGAGCAGTGGGACGAAGCTAAAGCAATGAAGCAGCAATGCTTGCAGACTGCCCATCTCCAGCGCCCCTTGAAGGCACGTCTAATTGTCGTCTGGATGCAGCGATGTGGAGCAGCACGCACCATTCAGAAAATTGGATCACAGCGCAGAGGTGGGAGGACTGAGACTCCCCACCAAGGTTAACATCCTTGGAGGATCCAAAGGAAACATATACAGGGAGGTATTTAATCCATGTGGAGAGGTCTCAGATGATGCAAATGTTGGGTTTTGGGGGATTTTTTCCAATTGAAACTGGGGTCTTCTTATCTTCCCCAAAAGAGGAATTTCCCACAGCATAAACTCCCTGAATCCTACTGTTCCAGAGGACATCAGTTATTCCCAGTGGGGGAATTTGCATTTCTGGTGGTACAACCAACAAATGAAAACCTCTAGAGTCCAGTTCCCTCCAAATAGTAAATCAACAAAAGACAAGCAAACCAAGGCTCTCTCCTGAACCTGCCCAGGCACTTTAAAGACTTCAAAAATATTTTCAAAGTGTTCTCTTTAAACTGGCAATGCTCATAAGCCAGTCTTAATGCAGAGAAGTGACTCATCTACAGTGACGTCAGAGAGCCCACTGTCCGCTGTCGCTCCATAGTCAGCCTTATCGCCCCCTCACTTCACCCAAGTCTTCCCCATAAATATGTAAACAAGAAGCAAAACGACATATTATGGATATCATATTCAAAACCACGCAAGTGACTTGCTTCAATCCAAGATCCACAAAGGTATTTAGACACCTAGCCTTCAGTGTAGGTGCTTAGCTTTCCTTCCAAAGCAGTGGAAAAGGAGGCTCCTACAGAGCATCAAAGCCCCTGGTATTTTTGTGAATCTAGCGTGAGGTTACTTACTAACACAACGTTCAGCATCTCAGCCATCGTCTCCAGAGGTGTGAACAAACAGGCTAGCAACGTCAACACGGCAGAGGACGCATAGCTGCCTGGTAAAGCAGTGCTGGAAAGTACACAGAGAAGCTCAGCCCCAAACATCTGATGCTACTAAAAGCTGGCCCTGTGGTACTGACTCCTGAATTTCCTTTCCCCAAATGCAGTGCAGCTGGATCAGCAGCCCCACAGCTGTCTGGCATCAGAAACCACCCCCACAGCTCCTCAGGGGGAAATCCTGGATCACAGCTCAACACTGCTCCAAACAGCTTTATGTGTAGGAGCTCCCAGGGGATGCACTGCTTCTCACAGCAGCTACTCTGAGGTGGCCAGGTCCCCCCAAAGCCTTGTGAAGCTTATAATAAGGGTCAGGATTGCCAGATTCATGTTGGTAATTATGAGTTATCCCCCATTTTGTGCACAGATTTCATGCTGGCAGTTCCCTTCTCCTCTGCCTCTGTCCACATGGCAGAGCTTTGATGCTGTTGTGTAGGCAAGGCAAGAAGGAAAAGGCTCTGTCTCTGCCACTGCCACCAACATGCCCACTTTGTCACCAACTTCCTGAACACAGAGCAAATGCTCGAAGCTAAACAACCAAACCAACAGCCCGCTTTTCCCAGGCACAGAGACTCCCACAGCTCTGCTTCATTACAACTGGAAGATTCCTAAATATTCTTACATGACTGATGCCACTATTGTGCCACAGCTCTGTTAACAAGAGGGACCTTGTATCACCTTCAGCATGCCCAACAGGCAGACACTAATAGGACCGAATTCATCTCTGTCTTTGCTGACACTCCACAAGCTAACAAAAACACAAATTGTATTCACAAAACCTTCTCCATTGCATTATAAAGAGAAGATGGAAAGTTTTGTGAGCAAGTAATAATGAATAAGGGCACTAAGCAGGCAACCTGTGTAGGAGCTCCAGCAAGAAGTCTCCTTTCTCCTTGTGACACCCCCATTGACATCAATGGATCAGTCATGCCCTGGGCACTTGTTGGACCACAGTGTTCAGTTGTGCTTGTCATCAGCCCCAAACACCCAATCTAAGCGGTAAAGGTTGGCACTGAAGTTAGAAAAATGGAGGATTAAACCAGTCCCACCATCCCAGAACTATCTATGTTAAACTGAGATTGCTTTTTTTAAATTAAAAAAAAAAAAAGCTTTAAGCTTTCTGGACTACCCATCAAAACTGAAAGATACCTCAGCAGAGTCCAATGTCCTTACGTCCTTCTGACTCCAAAACCAAGACACCAGACTCACAGCAAAATGTAAACAGGCAGGCACTCCAGCGAAGGGAGCATTTCTCTTGCCATCAGTACAGTGCTGATTTTGTAATCAGTCTGGAAGTTTTATTTTTAACTGCTGTACCAGGGTTTTACAGAGACACAATTGTTCTTTTGAAGCCTTGCTAATAGGGCTGATCAGTAATACTATTACTATATACAGAGCCGAAAAGCACAGCATAATGAAACTGTACTATGAGAAACTATGAACGAAATATTCTTTCTTTAAAAAGCATTTTTAATAAAACATGCAATGGCTCCAGAAACTGCTCATCATATTCAGATGAAGAGACTGGTTCTGCAATCAGTAGGTGCCCAAAGCCTCCCCATCTCCTCCAGGCCCTCGCAGGACTATTATGCCCCTTTGAGAGAGCGCATCTGGCCAAGCACAGATGGGGACTTTTCCAAGCTACTTTCATGTTGACCACAGACTTTAAAACACTCAGAGCCCGTTCCAAGGAACAAAGTGAGTAGAGGTACTCCTCCAGTGACACTTAGGTCGATGTGATATCCTACAGGCACATTTAGGTATTCTATGCAGATTGCCACGATTTATAAATTCAGCACCGTGATCAGAAATTCAACTGTGGGTCTCCACAATTTGCATACAGCCCCTGCAAACCATCATTTCTCCAAGCACACTACCTAAAAGCTTATTTACAAAAGCAGTTATCGATGCAGCTTGCACGCAAAGGTTACAGCCAACAAGTGAACACAAATTTTTATGGTGTGCAATCATTTCAGCAAAGTCCATCATTTCTCCTTCCTGAGAAGCTTGCTGTTGAGAACCCACTTAAAAACTGAGATTCTGGCCTCTGCTATTCCTTAGAATACACAGAAAAAGCCAATTCTGCAACCAGTGTTCTCTTTCGTGAGAAAATTTAATTGCATGGACTGGTTGGTCAAAAGGCAGCAGACAAGCCATTTCTGTCCAGTCTGTAGACTTTTTGGAGTGACAACTGAGAATGATCTGAATAAATCACAATTCCAGATTAACTCTATTGAACAAGAAACAAGCTAAAGGAGCCCATTGACACAATGACCAAGCTCCAAAGGTGTTTATAAGTACAGGGTACTCTTCCTCCTGAGCCAAAAGTTTTGCACCGAACAGAATAATCTTTGCTGCCAAGTCAACATGTCTTCAGAGTTTAGAATGCATAAAAAGTTTAAAAGCATTTTGAAGAAGTTTTAAAGCTAGTAAAACACTGCAGACACACTGCACGATTTAAATCCTTCACTAGATTTGATTCATCATTCCAGGTACCTCTCTGATCCACGCCGCTGTGCCATGCAAGCACTTCACAGAGATTAGTGGATTTTCACTTCACAACAACAAGGTGGAGGCACAAAACGGGTTGAATGACTTGCCCACATCCATGCCAGGAGCCTGTGTCAGAGCAGTGACTCACGGGCAGGACAGTGAGATTCACTGTGCCACGACCTATTTGGAAAAGCAATGGTTCTGGTCATAGAATTAAGGTGGGTTTTTTTTCCAGTTTATATTGGGAGGGGTCAAGAAAGAAATCTTATTCTTTAGCACAATTGTAAAGGGACACAGTCAGTGACCCCAAAACATTATTTTTTTTTTAAAAAAGTAGTAGATTTTAAATTTGTGTTTATATCTAGAAGTCACCACAGATATAATCCATTTTAAAAATACCCTGTATTTGCCACTGCTGTCTTAAAAAGGGGGAAGAGGAGAAACAGACAGAATTGTTTTGTTGTCAAGAAAAATACATCTAGCATAAAATGTTAAGGTTGCCAAGAGATGACAGTATTTGGCAGCACCCTAAAATGTTTGTCATTTTAAAAGTATTTATGCTAAGGCAGAAAATAAACTATCCAACATTTTAGTCACTTTAAGTGATTAAAACAAGTCATTAGAATTTTAGTTTAAAATACTGTTAGATAAAATTTTCCCTTACCTAACTAGTCAGTTTTCCTTCCCCACAGAAAAAAACTGTGTGCAGTTTTTGCTCTTAAAGCTTGTGTCTTAGCTTTAAGTGCTCTTGCGTGATGTAGGTAAAACAAAATGTGGTAGACTCTGAATATCGTTTTCATTTTCATTGGAAACATTTTCAGTTACTACACTGCTGAACAGAAACAACTGGGGGAAAAAAAGGGTTAGGAAAACTGTAAATGCTCACCAAAAATGCCAGAACTTCTCCTTACAAAAATACAAGTGGGTGCATTTAGTTGTCTAACACAAACCTGGCAGACTTTCCTGATAGCAACTCAGCTTTTTTTCTTATTTTTCGTACTGCATTCAGAGTATTTACACATGCACTTTTCTCCTGAAGCTGGAAGTAAATTTGGATCTATTTTTTTTCATCTTATAAAGACATTGATGTGTTTTTTCTGACATGCCTCATGAACTCAGTCAATCACAAGTCTTTCTTAATGGAAACCACATGTCTGCCCAGAACTGTGTAATTACAATGCTAGGATTCTTGGCACTGCCAGGAAAAGGGGCATTGTCAAACCAATTAGAGTTTATTTATTTACATACCATTTCTGGATGAGAATGTTCTTTCTTTTATGCTGATGCTGAGAAAATATATATTTCATCGAGTAGCTGTAATTTTCGCTAGATACTGTTACATTTTGTAGCAATTACATCTCTAGTTTTCAGTTACTTTGCACATAAGGAAACTTTCCTTTAAACGAAACAGCTGGGAATAGCATCATGAATTTTATCAGCCCAGTTTTCATTTGTTTCAGATGATGAAGGAGATGTGAGGGCGGCTGTTTCCCTAAGCTCAACAGAGTCAGTATTTCCACCCATTTCCACCCCACTATGAGCTTTTCATTGTACAAGATGCCTTATTTGTATATTCGTCTTCCTGCAGTGTTACCCTTTCTACACCCCTGTAAACCGGTACCAGCAGACAGCCGTGGTGAAGAAGCACAGCGTGTCTCAGAAGAAAGGAGCCCAACTCCAGGAGATGATCTGCAGTGTTCTTAACAAGGTCCATCCCTCTGGACAACAGTAAAAAATAAGTGTTTAAAAAGTCGTATGTCTCAGGAAAGCCAAATACCACACAGCTTTGCACCCAGTCCTCCACTGAATCATCTGTGCTGCTGCTGGAAGGTTAAGAGCAACCAGAAGAGGCTGTGTGGTGGGAAATGCATTCCAGGGACACCAAAACATGGCCAGATCCTGAATGCTGGTATACTGTGTCTGCACAGAGCAGCCTGCACACCGAAACCTGCTGAGAGTTCCCCTGCTCTTCCACAAACACCATTCACTGATCCAAACCTTTTCCCGTGGGCTGTAGAGGCTGCTAATTTGAAGAGAGCCCTTCTCACTGGCACTGGGTTTGTCCCAAGTACAAGTACAAACCCAGCACAAGCATGAAAGGGAGAGAAGGCTGCATAAGAACTGATTATTTATAGGAATAAAAACAGGAATAATGAAACAACTTCAAACTACACATTTGCTGGGCATCTTTCCCTTCATGTAGTTCTCAGCTGTCTGAGGTGGATCATGTGCTTTCCTGGCTAACGCCTTCACAGATCTCCATCCCCGCAGTGCCTGAACACCCAGCCGTCCCTTCGCCCCCAGCCTTTACCCCCACCCTGGGGAGCTGCAACACCTTCCCGTGACTAGAGGAGCACAGCAACACAAGGTTGATTAAGGGAGAGGAACATCTTCCTTAGGAGGACAGGCTGAGGGAACTGGGTCTCTAGCCTGGAGAAGAGGAGACTGAGGGGTGACCACATCAGTACCTATAAGAATGTAAAGGGTGAGTGTCAGGAGGACAGAGTCAGGCTCTTCACAGCAGTGTCCAGTGATAGGACATGGGGCAACAGATGCAGAGGCAACATGGGGCAACATGGAGCAGAGGAGGTTCCACAGGAACATAAGGAAAAACTTTTCCACTGTGAGAGTGACAGAGCACTGGGACAGGCTGCCCAGAGAGGTTGTGAAGTCTCCTTCTCAAGATATTCAAAACCTGCCTGGATGTGTTCCTGTGTGCCTTAGTCTAGGTGATCCTGCTCTGGCAGGAGGTTGGACCAGATGATCTTTCAAGGTCCTTTCCAACTCCTAACATTCTGTGATACTGGCATGTGCCCAGGACGGCTGTGGCAGAGGTGGGGGTTAAACCCTGTCCTGCCAAGAGACCAGATGGGTTTGTGCCAGGCTCATCATCAGGGCTGACCCACAGGAGCCCTCCAAGGCTCCTCCTAACACAGAACCGTCCCTTTCTGGTTTTAGACAAATCTGTCGTGTGCCATAGTCCAAAACAACAACCCAATGTCATCCAGGCAAGATGATCCCTTCCCGTGGCTGAGGACATCAGAGTCTGCCATGTAGGACCATAAGGATGTCAGGCTAAAACCCTCCCACCTGGACCAAGGCAATCACTGCTGGGATGCTCTCTGGTCACAGGAGGCACCTCCTGCCCTGAAGTTGCATTATACCCTTCCACTGAAAACAGAGGAGGGGAAACAGCTGTAAAAATCTCCTATTTAAAGCTCTTGGAGCTTCAGAGCCTTCTATGAAATCCCTTGTATGGGATTCTTCCTTTTTTTTTTATTTGTTTTTAATTGCTGCTCCAACCTTTCATGACTTCCTCATCTTTGGAAAGTTCCAAAGCATTAAAAGGAAACATTAAGTTCTGACGCCCTCCAACATTATTTTTCAGTTTAATCATTTTTCCCCATTTTCCTCCTCTTTCTCTGTGCTGAGTGAGAGTGGGAAAGAGACAATTAAGGGAAACTCAAAACTCTCCGATGTTTCAAATATGAAAAAGTTTAATAAAATTTTTCCCACACATCAGCAGAGAAGTAGGAAAAACTGTTTTCTTATGAAATTCTCGAAGCAGAAATGACTGAAACATTCCAGGGTTTTGTATTCACCGCTCCCTCCCCCATTATTTGAGCCACAAGTCTCTGTTTTATCTTACATTCATACTTGTGTGCATGTCTGTGAAAGACAGAGCCCTACCCTGATGATCTTACAGTTTTATAGCGACCAGGCAGATGCGGGGTGAGGACTGAAGCTTCAGCACAGAGAGGGGAAATGACTTGCCCAAGGTTGTGCAGCGGGGCAATGACTCAAACAATTTCCAATAACACAGTTGTTTCTGTTATGGCTTTAAAGAAACGGTGCCTGATTCACTGCCCCACAGCCCCAGCCCCGCGCTGGGGATCCAGAGAATAACAAAGTCCCAACAGCTATAGAGGAGTTATGTGGTGCTGTGTCAGGTTAAGAAAAACTTGGTGTTGGTTCAGCTGGGAAAGGAGGAGAGGGGGAATGGATACATGAATTTAAACAACAGATCCTGAACAAGAGATGCCTGAGCCAAGCATTTAGGTGGGTATATTAAGAGGTGATGGAGACAGCCCATGTCTTGCAGAAAGAGCAAATGAGGACAAGGATGAGTTTGCAGGTTGGGCACTGGACAAAATACACTTCTTTCGTTGTGTCACAGCTTTAATTTCCACTGGGGTCCAGGTCTGTGACATGCGGCCACTCAGCTTTGGTCATTCACATCCCTCCATCCCCCAAAAATTCGATGATCTATCACCTTGTTCACTTAGCAAAGCAGTGCAGAAAACCAGCAACCCTGTTGCAGGCATGTAGCCAGTCAGCCAGAGAGGCAACCTTGCAGCTTCTCCTTGCTGGAAGCAAATGGCCCAGAAAGAAAAGAAAGGCATGGAAAAGGTGCTCACAAGGAGGATTTTCTGCCTTCACAGAGCAAGCAGCTCCAAGGAAAGACTGCATCATAATCCAAAATATGTTTTCCATCTCTGCTCTATTCACAAGGTGCTGCAGCCCTTGGTTGAGCTCTCCTGACTACTGAAGCAAGGTTCACCATCTCTTCACCAGGAGATGGGAAAACCTCTGCCACCTTGCAAAGCAAACCCATGAAAACAACATGATGGCGACTGGATTCCAATGTTAATTTCAAATTACAAAGCACAGGAGCAACTTTCTACATGCAATCTCTGATTCTGCTTTCTATTCCTGTCGAGCTGCAGCCAGAGTTTCGCCAGTGAAAAGTGCTATAAACAGCCCTGGCCTAGCTGAAAAAAGCAATATGCCGTCAGTCTGACATCTACCTCGCTTTTCCGCTCATTGTCAGCACTTTGATTGATGGTGTTGTTCATTAATGTGGGACGATTGTCAGCTTTTCCTGAATAAATATAAAAAGAAACAAAGAAATCCCCACCCTTTTCAAGCCAGAGTGAATTATTTCCTCTTTTCCTTTGCTGAATTCAGGCATGTAACAGTACACTGCCCTCAAAATACACTGGAGCTTTAACCACAAAGTAGGAAATTGGACTTTGGATAGAGGAACTAAAACTTTACTTAAGTAGTAGGTACAGTGATTAAATTTTACTATTATTTATTTTCCAAAAGGAAAAAACCCCAATGGTATGCCCTAAAGGCTTCTGCTTTAATACAGTACTTCAATTTTGTGCAAAAAGCTAAAAGAAATCTATTTGGTGAAGACTAAAATGACATGTGAAAAGCAGAGGCAATCACAAGCACTGCAAAAGATAGGCAGAGATTCAATTTAGCACAAGGCTGCATCTTAATTCACACTGGGGAGAAGGAGGAAAAGAGATGTGAAAATTCACATACATTTGAAGTATTTAAAGTATTTAAAAGCCAGGTAAGTTTTATTGGGCCCTCAGTACCCCCCAAAATCCTCCCCGTGCTACCTTGTCTGCTCAGGCGTCTCTGAGGCTTTTGCCAAGTTGGACATCCCCGTCCATCTTCTCTGTATTCCCACACACCAAGAATTAGAAGAGAGGGAGACGCCATAAAACCCATCCTAAACTCTGTCTTAACATTTGCCATTTTCACTACACATTTTATCTCCGTGAGTTTTCCTTGCACTGGCACCCTTAGCTTTCTGCTTGATGGAGTCTCTCTAATCAGGTCATTGCTTTTATCGTTAGCAATAGGGTCATTGCTCAACATCTTTTTCAAATCATACATTGCATCAGCGTGTGCGAAACACAACAACAACGGTTACAAAATCGTAACTGGGCGTGGGGGGAAAGAAAACAGGAGAGAGGAATGTAAATGGGTGACCAGTTATTAATTCGGCAAATTATGCTTCAGCACAGATTTGCTTTAGAAGCAACATGCTAACAATAATAATATTCTCTGCAAGTGCTACATTTGTAGAGTTGAATGGCAAATTATTTTGAATACCTCTGTAAAGAACAGGAAACTGAGAACTGTGGAAAAACTGGCATTACGCCACCGATTGAAGATTCAATCTGACTGTAATAGAAGGTGATTATTGGGGACTAGCAGGCAGATGATGGATGATTTCCTCCTAAAATGACAGCTCTGCTGTGTATCAGCAATCCTCATACAGCACAAATGTACAGGTCGGCTTTTGTGGCTTTTTAATTCTTACCATTGTGGGAAATGGATTTCAAACCTGTGGCGAGCTATTTCAGGCTGGCAGGGCACATTTGGATTGTTCCTGTCTTTCTCTTTCCCTCTTCCCCCCCCCCTCCCTTTTTTTTTTCTCCCTTTCCCCCTTTTTGCAAACCTAACGAAAGATGCTCATTGAAGTTTTCCAGCCATTTACCTCAGGCAGCCAGGGAACAAAGAGCAGAGCCGCACGGTCCATGCTAAGGCAAGCCCCCCACTCCACCCCAGTGGGAGCATGCCTGGGAGGGCAGAGCAGGACAAGCAGAGCCTCATGGCTGCCTTCCCTCCCTGCTGCTGCCCCCTTTTTTTTTTTTTTTTGGTAGTCTGAAAATTAAAATACCCCCTGAATATGTAATACCTTGTTTATCTTCCCCCCCTTATCTGATTTGGTGAAAAGCACACATGCACACATACAAAGTATAATTCCTGTGCTAAAATCTGATATCCTGCACAGTGTTTTGTTTCAAAAATATTCATTGGGGTTTCCACAGGCAGGAGCTGTGCTGGGGGGGGGCAGTTTGGCTGCAGCACCAACCACCTTCTGTGTTTCACTGCAGAAAAAGGCAACCCAGACACTCCTCTAACAAGGTTAGAACAAAAAATACTTCAAGTTCCTTGCATAAAGCTATAAGTCTGTACAAGGCTTTGTTTTAAAAGGCAAGCTAATCAATAACCCCATCTTTTATTGCTGGGCTCCTCCACGTACTCCATTAATGATCACGCAGCACTTTTAGTACATTGTGAAGTCATACAGCGGAGTTATAGGAAAGGCTGCCTTCCAGGAGGAAAAAGTGCCATCCAACAAAATCCAGGCCTTCTACTCCATGTCAGGGTGGGCTGGTGTCTAATGACGCCCTGGCTCCCCACTCTGCACCGTAAATTAGTACGGACATATGTTCTGGTGTCTGTCAAGCCCCAGTCCTGACACTCCGCCAGTCCTGCACAAAAAGACGAGGTAATCCACAAGAGCAGTAAACTTATCAATCGAATCCTGTAAGTGTCCCTCACTGATAACACCAGCCCTTTTTTTTTTTATCCTCTCAAATTTAACAAGAAAGCGTGATCCAGCTCCATAGGACGTCACGGGAACGTTACACCTATGAAAACGCTGTTGTCAATATTTCACAATGCTCTTGCCATTCTCCTGCCTGCAGTCGATGGGATGCTGGACTGTGCTTATTCACTCACCTCTAAAGATGGTGGGTTTCTACACTGAGGACCAGAGCGAGGGGAGGGAAAAGCGACTATGCACAGCTGGTTAATAGTGAACCTTTTTTCAAGTAATAAAAAAGAAATCGTATTTTGGCCTTTATTTAGGTCTCAGCAATGGGCAGGTAATTAATTATTAATTTTATATATTTGTGTGCAATCTGCATCGTTTTTTTGCTTTATAAATGCAATTAGGGATGATGGAATAAACCAAGTAGGCCAGAGATGCTGCATAACAACTATGAATTAAAAACAACGCGTTTTCGCCTCTCTCGTATCCCAGGTTGCGGGCACCAACTTCTGCAGCTAAAGCAAAGAATATGATCCGCTGCTGATTGGAATTGCTGTGTTGTTGCACAAAATGATATGCCAATAGAGTAGTAGCTAGTGTTTATGGTAAAGTAGAGCAAACCATTATCAGTATGCAATGTCAATTTAAATTTTACTGGAACAGAAACCTTTTGACCCCTTCCAAACTTGATCCATTACTAGGTTTATACATGAAAGCTTAAGAGAGAATTAAATTAGAAGGAACATTGCAAGAGAACGGCATTTGCATCTATTGCACTTAAGACTGGAGATTAGTTGACCTTTGGAAAAGGGGATTAAAGCAGTTTCACCATCAAGAGAAGACAATCTGTGTTCTTAAGGCAATCAGATTGGGAAGGGTAACAACCTCTGAAAGATGAATTGAACTGGGGAAGGATCCGTGCTAATTTGCATGGTTTACATGTCACTTACAAATGAATTTTGCAGTGATTTCTGGAAAAAAAATAAAAAGGAATTGTAGAGTATTTGAATTATTCCACGAGTCCTTTCGTGCTGGCATGTAAATGTGGAGACTGTGTCCATTTTTACAATCTAATTTTACAATAGATTAACCTCAGAAAGGGTATCAGTAGATAGTAAAGATGCTGTGTGGTGCATACGCCTGGAACAGCAAAATGCAGTCACAAGGAAGTTTCTTCTTTTTCCATGGAGAAAAATGTCAAGAACAATAATCGCCAAATCACAGCATTGCACAAGTGCCTGCTCAAAGATAATCCAGGGCCAGGGAACAAATAACACCCAGACTGGAACAGGGCCTAATATGGGGCATAAAATGAGGCTTATCACACAGGTAGAAAGCATATCTTGAAAAATATATGAAGCTGTACACATTTGCTGACAATGTGGTCCTTAGTGAGTGATGGAGCAGGATTTAAGAAAAAATAAAAGGGTGAAATTATGTTCTCTATTAAGCATCATTAGTGCTGTGGTTATACAGAAGGAAAGTCTGTTCTTTCCCCAGGTCAGGAAAATACCTGTTAGCTTTATTATCAATGCCATGAGATTTCACAGGAGAGCCCATCAATTAAAGCATAATCACATTCTCATTGAAAATTAATGACAAAAATTCTCATCCAAGTTGGGCTCCTCCTTATACTTCCTAATAACCAGGAAAAAGGAGCAGCAAATGCAGATTTCTTTTAACCTTTGTGGATCTGCAAAGTTACCACTCTTCAGACTCCAGCGCCATGGAAAAGCCTCTGCAAACGCTATAGGATTGATACAGTTTTCTATCAACCGTATTTCGGGTTTTGGAGTATAACAGGCTCTGAATTGATCAGTGTCAATACAGTTTCCGGGCATTCATAACAACCAAGAAATAAGGCTGCTAAATATGATCCCATCAATGCAATAAAGCGACACTGCACTCATCATCACCACACAAATCAAGAAAGAACGGGGGGTAAAGAGCAAGAGACATGCAGATCCTCTTGGGAATCTTTGCTAAAATAAAATATCCCCATTTTCAGACAGAAAGACCCACACAACCAAACATGCTTAGGAAGCCATTTCCCAGCATAAAGCAATTCGTCAGCAGGCTTTTAAGAAATGTGACAGAACTTTTCGTGCCGAGTATAATTCAAAGGGGTATTTTGCATCGTCTGATGCGTGGATCGTGCTGTTCCCCACCCATAGTTACACCACCTCAAAAATAACATCGATAATCTGGATGACAATATAATTTGCAACTTTGCGTCATGGAAAACAGCGTCTCTATGAAATTTGGGTAGCTTTGTCTGAGGAAGAGAACAGAGTGTATTAGGACTATCCATCTTCGGCACATCTCGAAGCAAGATATGGGTCAGAAAAGCATTTGTTAAATGTATTTTTCCCCCTGAATGACCAAATGGCCACTGCATTGGTACCCAAGGGAGTACATAAACCAAAAAAAGCAGAGGGAGCATAAAAGGAAATATTCATACCTTAAAGAGGAAGATACACATCAATGAAAAAAAAAAACATCTCAGTTTTAGCAACACAAAAGAACTTCATGAAAGAAGGATGCTGGGGACATGCTAACTAAGAAGGTAATGTTCCTCTGCAAGCTGAACACAGCTGGGAACCAAAGATTTCAGGTTTGTTTAAACTTTTAACCACAGCAGCCCTGGTTTGTATGGAGAAAACTGGCTGAGACACGAGTCACTTGCTGTGCACCTGGGCAAAGGGCTGAGGCACAGAGATGCAGGTCTGGCCATGAGACCCATCTTCCTTGGAAAGCAGCTGGAGTTGTCTGACTCTAGGACATCACCCTGGATGGAGGGACAAATGCAAGGACACACTTCCAAGTGCTCTGGCACAACAGCTGCCTCAAGCCTTCAGCAATTCTCCTTACTTTCAGGCCCCCACCTTTTCAGAAGAACTTGGCATCCAAAACACTGGGCGTTTCTCAAGAAAACCCAGGGACAGCCACCTGCAGCCCAGCAGAAATACTAGAGCAGGAATTAACTGACATCTCCAGAGGCATGAGTCAGAGTCCATCTCGTGGCTCATCTGTTGCCCCCTTCCAGCAATGATTCCCTCACTGAAACGTTCTGCAGCAAGGACATAGGCAACAGATTTAAGGAAAAAGCAAACCCTATAATGCACAGATCACTCAGAACCACCACTTCTTCTATTAAAATGACTCAGTCTTTTTCAAGTGAAATTATTTAATGCCCCTAACTTTGTTCTCTAAAAAATTTAATAGGAAACAGTTAAGAGAAAAATGATAGGGCAAGGTGTTATTTGAGAAACCTAAGAAGTGATGGCTTCCTCAGTCTATTTATTATAATGTTCCCCGAATGCTCAGAGAATCCACACAAAGGCACTCAATCGTACTTTGCAGGCCTGGCCCCTACATAAGTTGTACACTAGCTGCAATCATACAATGAGTCCAGCTCCAGGCCAAATGAACAAATAAATAAAATAAAGATGCACCCCCAGGCTGTGTCTGACTTTTCCCGTATAACTACCTCCAGGATGCCACCTCTAAAGAACCTCCACATTTCCTTTCTATTCACCTGCAGAAAGCCCCTTCCTCTCCCTCGCATTAAAGATTCAGCCTGCTCGCAGGGCCACACACACACCCCATTTTATCAGTTACTGATTTACAGCTTGGTAGCACAGTGGGTTCACGCTGACACTTTCAAAGGACCTGGGAACCTCACCCCTTCAGCCTCCTTGGAAAATCACAGCAATGTCCCTAACAATAACCACACATGCTTGGCTCAGGAACCAAACCCAGATATTACACTTGGAAAATAGGCTGGGGAAACCAATTAAAAGCCCAGTTCAGCATCCAGGTAAGGCAGCAGCGGCAAGCCCAAGCTCTGTTGGTAGGTTTGCATGTCTGCTTCCTCCCATGGGAAAAAATTATAAATTTTAAGCACTGCCCCTTGTTTGTGGCTGGTGGGTCTCAGCAACAGGACCAGGAGAAGATTTGTTGACTATTTGCAGTCCTTGCATAGCAATGCTCAGGGCAGGACCTGCAAGGGCTGCTGCCCATCAGGATGGGGAGCTGTGTATGGGCTAGAGCCTAGAACCTCTCACCACCACCACCACCACCATGGTGTGGTACTACACACCCGATTCAAGCTAGCTCCAACCCCCTCTTGCTGCAGCACCGGCCAGCCAAGGCTGATGAAACAAAATGCTGAGGAGGTGTGCATCTTTAAGGATGGACAGACAGATGGATGCTGAAAACAAAGCTTTTGTGAGCTAGATTCCTCACAAGGCGAGGAGCAGGCGAAAATCAGAGTTGCTAAACATGAGCTAAAGGGGGACAGTAATCTAGGTTCTATTGGGAAAAAAAAAAAAGCCATGCCAACTTCCAAATCTGTTTTCCCTCTATGGCAGCTTATTAATTAAAGGCCCTAAATACCAACAAAATCCCTTTTTCTAATATCAATTTGAGACCACCTGGAAGCACCAGGCAGCTGCTCCCACAAACCAACCCCTCTATTCCTTTCCCTCTTGCCTCCTCTTCACCCCAAGACGCAGCACCAGCACTTGCACCCGCACCCCACATCCAACAGCGCTGCAGCAGCATCCGAAGCCCCAGCAGCTGGCGGCACAGCCCCCTCCACACGCTCTGCAAATCTCTGCCAGAGATCCCTAAGTCTGCGGTTTGAGGCTAAGCACCTAGGAGATCACTTTCACTCCCAATCTGTCAGCCCATCATTCGGGATCAGCTGTGGCCCTCTTGTTAATTGTTCCCAGCTCTGAGCAACCGGGGATGGGAAACAGGCCATCGCTGATACATGACTCCCAGCTCTGGAATGCTCTGTTACCATCAGCCCTTCGGAGACCGAGTTTGTTAAGTCTCAGCTTTTCGCCTAAATCTGATTTTCTGGGGGAGATACAGAGGTTTTACTGTTGCATTTTATCTGTGGATGGCAGCACACGGGTAGAGAGCTGTCAAAAGTTATTCTTGTTGCTTTAAATATTGGTGTATTGGGTATATTTATATTAATTTCTGATTAAAAAGGGGAAAACAAGATTTAACATTTCTAAAAAGACATGTCTGGGTCCACAAGGTAGACTTCCCATGAAAGAATATTGAGTGTCTGAATTTAAACCTTTGCATATTATTCCACTGAACATCTGTTGGCCATGAAACTTCAGATAACCAGCATTAACATACACAGGCTGTTTATTAAAAAAAATAGATTATTCACACAGAATCAGTAAAGTCCTTAAAGAACTATTTTTCTGTTTGTTTTGGGGTTTTTCTTTTATCCCAGCAACATTTAAAAGGGAAACTTTCCTAACAGAGAAATATTTTTAATGTACAAAAAAATAGACTTTTGGATTAGAAGTAGAATTCCACACAGCATTCAAGATTGCGTTATCAGTTTTGTGGCACCCTATTAATCTATTACCATAAAATACGGGTGGCTTTTTTTTTTTAAAGGGAAATTGTCTTTCAAGAAAGGAAAAGCAAAAGGACCAACCTTGATAGTAAAGCTTGTGCTTACTGAAAGTAACAGGAAGATCCGTGTCATCTGGCCATCTAATTGAAGAAAGATGCTAAACACGGCACAGAACGGAGCATAATAAACATGATTTCTTTTCTGAGTGTGGAAATGTTTTATAGATTATTTTTTCCCCTCTCTTTTCTGTAGGTGTGTGTGTGCCTATGTAGACATATGTATCTATTTTTTATAAATATTATTTAGTACTTATATAAAGCTGTCAAAGAGCACTAACAAACCAGCAGGATTCAATTAGCTCGTGCTTTATAAAAAACAGCCCAAAAAATCACTGAACGCTCCAGCTCCATCCCAGCGAATTTTCCCAGCGCATAATTTCACCCTGTGCTCAAGACAGAACCCGGCTTTATAAAAGAAAACCTTAAATATTAATGCATGTTTTGCTAAGGAAGTGGAAGTCGAATCAACTTCCTGATACCCCGAGTATCTAATTTCTAAAATGGTCTAACGCTGATGGTCGCAGCCCCTCCAGATGTGGGGTGAAGCGGTGCAGCGGAAGCCCAGGTTTGCAGCCCACTGCTGCGTCGGACGCAGAGCTCAGCGGACTGCATCCTCTGATAGTATATTTTTGTTAGCTGGCTGCCCGGAAACCCTCCGCTGCTCGATTTGTTTTGTGATCCTGTAAGGGCCTTCCCGGTGCTGATGACAGCCCTGAATTCAAGAGCTTGTTTGCTTTGGTGGGGTTGGGGACCAGCAAATGCCTCGCCATTTAATTTATTCTCTGCAAGAGAGGTATGGGGGCCTCGTCCTAAAGGATGGAGTCTATTTTGAGTTTGAGCTGCAGCCCGTTGTTCACCACATACCAAAAAACAATGCCTTTTTGTTACCGATCCCGCCTTCTTTTATTGCTTTGTTTATTGAAATTTTCGGCACAGGACTTTTTAGGAGCATTTCCTCATATGAGGAACAAATGTCACAAATACCAAAATTTGAGTGAGGGAGGGAGAGAAATCCCAAGAGCATTATTGATTTCATTACCTCTATTTTGGCAGAGAAATTGGAAAGGAAAATTTCTGCATTTTACTTCATTTTTGTCTCCTGCCCTCTTTCTACAGAAGAGTATTAGAGGAGAAACAGAGGAGGGGAAAAAAATGCAACAACATTTATGTATTCCATCCCATATAAACAAAACCACTTTTTTTTAGGACTCGGGGAGCGAAAGAGGCTATGTCCATAAAAAGAAAGCAAAAAAATAAAATCTGTCCCTTTGCCCCTTCTCCCAGTTTGGAGCTGAAACGCAGGCCAGCACTACCGGGAACAGCCTGTTTGCTCCAGAGATAATTACCAGTGCAGCAACGCTCTGGCAAATCGGCTGGTGTGTTGGGCCCAGGACTGGTTGGTGCACGCTGTCCTGCTTGACTTTTCACTGAACCATGCCTCAAATTTCATGTACTAACTCTTTTTGTGTTTACCTTCAGCATTACCATATTTCACGCTCCTTGCTCACACAGGGCCGAGTTCCGGTTCCGCAAACACTTCCTCCTGCCTCAGCTCTACCGGACTTACCGAACGTTCATTTATATGGCGCTTTTTTGGTTGTTGTTTTGTTTAGACATTAAAACGTGTCATAGTCTGCCTAAGCATTTCTGATGGCCTTATCACTGTTTGTGCAGTGACAGTTAATTTGGGAGCTCATTAAAGGGATCCCATTCTTCCCCAATCCCTGTTTTAGCACCTGTAACTCTGAGTCAGCTGGGCCTGCAGTGCTCAGCCACCCGCTGCACACAACGCCCACTGCCAGAGTGAGAGGCCCCGCATCTTGGGATCCACATGGGTACTATACTCTCTGCCAGGTGTATGCTGGGTGTGAACGGGTGGCAGCAAATGCTGCTGCAAGAACTACTCATGGCAAAAAGTTCCACAGCTCACTTCTGTTCAGCCCCTGGAGCAGAAAATACCTCCCCATTCCTCCATATCATTTAAATTTGCAGGATCTGAACCTGGGGGGGGGGGCTACCTCCCATCCCACCAGCATGGGCACTATTCTTTTGTCTGGCAGGACAGACAGTAATTGCCATTAAGACATACTCCATACATCTCGCTCTGTAAATACTTAGGAGTGATTCCTCCTTTGGTTTCCTGAGCCCCAAAAGAGAAAGAGAGACTGCTCTTCCAACAGCACAGGTTGGATTTTGTCGTGTTGCAATCTCTACAAACGACATGGTTCCAGCCGGTTAAAAGTCAATACATGAAATGACACAGCAGTACATGGCATGACAACAAAATCCAATTTAACACAATGTAACATATCAGAAATGCAATTTTTTCCCTTTTCAGATTGGCTGTCTGCTGGCATTTCAGGTATCAAATAGCCAACAAAAATGTTTTTAGATCCGGGAGCTGTTCCATTAGCATCGTCTGCAGTGCTTCGATTGCCGCTCACTGCAGCGTTCCTGGTACTAACTGCATCAAGCACCCATGCATGTGTCTGCTGCCAACATCGCTTTCCATTTCCAAAACAGAAAATAAGCCTTTTCCAAACTTGTGTTCTTTCTCATTGCAATGTATAAAGTAAATCTGTTTAGTATTTTACTTATATGGCTTAAATAGATTAGATTTGAACAAGCTGTTCATATTCTCAGCTAATAAACTCATTTAAACTGTGGTGTGTGCAGTCCAGAACACATGCATCTACGGAAGTCACTGATTAACAAGATAACATATGAACAAACCACATTTTTCAGATATTTATTCAAGTGCCTTCCTAAAACTATTTAGCATCCAGCATGTGGAAAAATATGGATTTACACGGAACTACAGGCGCAGGAAAACAGGCTATTCTTGCTCCTCACTAAAATAGTCCAGTAAAATTAGTGAAGGACAATAGAAAATCCACCAGAGCACCAAAGCCAAAAGGCTTTTTGCTCGTTTACTAACTCCACAGATCGAATAAGGACAAGAAGAACTGAATTTTCAGAGTCTCCAGACACAGACCCATAGCAAAGGGGTAACTCAGTACACACTTACAGACACAGTCTGGTCTTTGCAGCCTTTTCCTCAGCTCAGCCCTCCCTAATTCAAATGGGGTATTTACTGAAAGAAAAACTAAGAGAAGGGTACTGTGTGTATTTTGGAAGAATTTGGGGTATTTCCTGGACTACTGCATACAAAATCAGAAAGGTACACTGATCGGCATCACACTTCAAAAAGACTTTAGAACGGAAAGGAGACAGGACTAAACACGCCGCTCTTAGCAGCATCATTTCACACACTGGTCTCGTCAGCGGGACCTCACCAGACTTACACCCATGTAAGAGGTGATGATTTCCAGTGGGTGAAGAGAAAAATCTGAGCAGTACCTTAGCCCTGCATAACCACTTAAAGAGGGACGTGCAATCCTCACATGAAAATGATGGGTTTTCTTCTACTGCTCCAAAAATGCCCTTTATTAAAAACTTATTAGGCCTCATTCATTTATATTTACCTAATTATCCTACAAAAGCATTAATCTTTGCACAATCCCTCCAAGCATTTACCAGACGAATATTTAAAACAAGAGATGTCCTGTGACCATAAGTGTCATGTTTATTTGTGTTATATAACTAATTAATATCTCAGACTTCCTGCATGTATCTGGATAACAGTACTGTAAATATAAATGAAAAAGAAGTAATAATTTATGAAATCTGATTTGCATTTTCAAATATAAAATGTGCAAAATCCAACTAATTAGCAAGAGTGAAGGCCAAGGTGTTTCTATAGCAACTATACAAATGCTTTAAAAATGTTTTATATCAGGCTCATTAATGTTTGCTTTCCTCACTTGTTTTGTGGGTATTCCCTCAGACACAAATTTTCGCTTTGCTGTTAAGTTCTAATCGCTGAGTATCATTTAATACGTTTGCCAGAGTTCTGGTACTACTTATTTACACTAACATTTCTGTCACAGGCTTAAAAAAATATTTGGTGTGCAGTACAAAAAACAATAATAGTAGTAATAATAATAAAATAATAATAATAATTAGAACAGGATCCAATAGCACGGGAAAATTATCCAGCAAAACTGCCAAAGAACAGAAAACGCTGAAAAACAACCCCTGAACTTGTTCTCTTTCTCCCTTCTGCAAATTCGCCCTTTAAATTCTGCTTTTAAATCCTAGCTGCTGCATATTGTAGACAGACAGACAGCAAAGTTTCAGACAGATTCCCTCTCTGGGACAGTGCCAAGCTATTCCCACCTCAGCGCCAGCATCACCCTGCCCAAAGGCCACGCCAAGGAATTCTGACTTTCCCTTCCTAACCCCCCACCACTCTCCTGTGCAACTTTCTTGCTTAGTAAATTGAAATCGAGACTCTCATTTCCATCCACAGCGTACGTGGCTCCCCAGCAGATTGATTTCTGCAGGAGAGTGAACCATGATGCTTAAAAGGCAGCAAGATCTACTGTACCACCGACAGCCTTACTCAGCTGATACCTGCCGGCTGCAGCAGCCGGAGAGAGGTAGAAAGGTGATAAATGTCCTCATAAAGCTGGGAGAGGGTGGACGTGAGCAAGCTATTCTTCTTTGGTTTAATTACCGAAAATCATTTGAAACCGAGGAGAAGCCCATCACTTCTACGCGGGTTATTTGAATGCAAAATAAACTTATGCTGAATGGCATAGAGAGAGGCCACCAAATATCATTTATTTCCAAGCTGACTCTAATCAAATGCTAATTTGCAGCCCCTCTGCTGAGCATTACTAATATTTTATGAAAAAGTACACAACGTTAGGTCTAAATTATCACGAACAATTGAGATATTCTTGGAGTACTGCAGTGTTGATAAAAAAAAGCATGCACAGTGGCTGCTCAGGGCTGTGGGCATTAATTTCTGATGCCACATGTGTGATCCCTATAACGGTTTAATACCATTAGACTGCGTTGCAACTTTAAATGGCCTTAATGGACCCTATAGCGTTTTTCAATTACAGATACTGGGAGAGGTCTATTCTGTTACTGCTACTAGTTCTAAAATACTTGGATTTTATACACTGAAGGCATTAAAACCAGCATCTTCAGTCAACTTCCAAACTGGCCTGTCCAGGGGTGCTCACCAGAGTACCCCTGCATTTTAAAAAGGGCCTTTTTCTACAGCTCCCTTTCAGCTGGTCATGGCACAAGGCAGAATATCGTGACGCTGAAAGGTGTCTGATCTGCATATTACGCTCACAACAAAAGGCCCGGTTTCTTCAAAAACTTGTTAGCACAAATCTCCTCCAAGGCTTTATTTTGATAGCTCCTGAATGGTGTTGTCACGCAGCTCAATTAAAGGCTGCAGAACCAGCAGCAAAACACGCTTCAGCGGCTGGCGGCATCGCTGCTCCCCGGCTCCCACCACTTCCTGCAGAATGAGCTCGGAGCGACCAGCTGCTTTCCCAAATTTGACACCAGGCATATGGAGGAAAGTCAGGCCTGGGGGGTAACGAGCTGGGGTGAGCTCCAGTGAGCAATCAATTAGGAGCAGCAGCTCTCCCTCCGCACAGAGACCACAGCCATTCCTGCCGCCCAGCCACCGCTCCGGGTATTTTGCATGCAATAAAACTTGTGGGGAACCAACTCAAGTGAAACTCTTTAAGATATATGATGAGGATTAGTCATAAAACACTAATTAAGGATGGACTGAGGAGTTAATGGGAGCCTATGAGGCTCTGCATTTTATTTCCACATCTAAAAGCGTTGCTGCTCTCCATTTAATGAAAAGAGAAGTTGACCAAATGCATTTGGGATTTTTCCCGTGTTTTTTTTTTTTTATTATTATTATTTTTCCTTAGCTTATTTTGTAGGGGTAAGTCATTAAAGAAGGAACATAGCCAGAAAAATCTCTTAGTGAGGACTCATTACATTTTTCAAGCACAAATAAAGTGTCACTTTAAAAGGAAATCCAGTTACTCTGAAACATTTGTTGCTTTACTTCAGTGCGTGTGAAATGCATGCAGGGCCCAGTGCTGCCCTCAGCTTCTGCAATTTCCTAGCAGCTAGAAGCTCAGAGACAGCACTATGTAAAATTATGTACATTGTTTAATTTACTGCAGCGCGTTACCATTTTTCTCATGAAAACAAACAAACAACAAAAAAAATTCTAGCAGCTGGTTCCAATACCGCCCACTTTGTTTAAATTTATAGCAAAAACTAGCAGCATCATTAAAAACAAACATACTGCTCCCCTCCAAGCATCCTATAGCGCAGCCCTCACAGAGATGTGTAACTTTTGTAAGAGGTCCAGGAAACACCAGCCAGCTTGGAGCTCAGACCTGAACCTCCAGCTAGGTTTTCCAGGACAGAAATAACTAGAATTTAATTCATCAAAATAGTTTTTCTGGAAAAGAACGTTTTGGATCGAAAAAGAACATCTTTACAGAAAATTTTCCATTTGCTGAAACGATCCAGTTTTCTGCTGAAAACCAACAATGAATCCTGTAACTGGGCTTGGGAAGCCCTCACGCTGAGGGCTGCCCTCTGGCACCTCCCTGCTAGACCGTCCTTCCTTTCTCGCGGTGTGGAGGGGAGGACCGGAGGATGAGAGGACGGATGGAGGAGGCTTAGAAGGGAAGCAAATGAAAACAAACATATTTTTTGTTTTCAGTTCCCTCCTCCAAACTGATAAATGATGTGAACGTTTTCCAACGCTCCTTCAGTTGAGCTATTAATCAGACGTCTTGGAATGAGACAGATCCTTGGGCTCCCTCATCAAGGAAATAAATACAATCTTTTCCTTATTCTTTCCTTACTGAAACTCCCTCCCACCAAACCGATCTCCCTGTAAAAAGAAAGAGATGGCTTGCACAACGTGTGTTGGGGTGGGGACAGAAATTTCCTACAGCTGTAGAAATGCCCATCAATCTGCAAGGCTCCTACCCCTGGCAGGGAGATGGCCATCAGCAGGGACAACTGCTGTCTGCAGCCTTACGATCCCAGCAAACAGCAGGTGAGATCCAACCATCGCCTGCCTGCTGCCAAACCCAGCAGCCTAAGTACCATTTCAAGACTCTTTACATCTATTCTTAGTGTTTTGCAACCTGACATTTGTCTGCTGGTGGTCTGCAAGTGACTGAGGGACTGACAGAGGGGTTTCAGGAGAATAAAAAAATATTTGGATGCTTTCACAGGCGTGCTGACAAGCAAACAAGGGTAAAAGCAAGAGCAAAGGCAAACATTCAGATTTTAGCCCAGTTAGAACTTTGCTATAAATAAAAATATTTTGGCAACAGTTCATAGATCGTTCTTCGGGCTAAGATGTTTCTAGTTAAGACAGGTGGAGCTATAGCTACAAAGGCTGAGGACCAATACTTAAAAAAGGCTCTCAAGCTCTTTATATTGGTTATAAACAACAAATCCATGGACCTTCCCAACAGAAGGGGTAACTTGCTGAAAGGTAGATCACCCTGAGAGCAGCTTGTGTGACCTGCCAGCCATTTTACTAAAAGTACAATGCCCACTGAGATCACAGCTAAGCATCTTTTGCAGTCCAGTAGCTCTCACCTGCAAATGCTGTTTCAGCCTTAAATATAAAAAAAGGCACTTCCACTCCTTGGAATAACTGAGCTCACAGAAACCATGCCTAAAGATGAAGAACAATGTGCATGTAAGGAATTGCAAAACTTGGGCCTGAACTTCTGAAACAGGTAGAATATTCCTAAAGGAAAAACAAGTCCTTCTTTAAGGACCAACAAATGCTAGAAACTCCTAGGAATACCAGTATGCCAGAAGAGCTTCAAGTTCTACCTTTTTCTTTTTTAAAAAAAAAGAATCAGATGTGAATTACTTTGGAATTCAGATGCAGAAAAGCACTGAAGCCTGAATCGTCTCAGAGGACAATGTCAAAACATGGCTCCTATCTAACTCCAGGTGCTTTGCTCCTGTTCCTGAGATTCTCCTATTTAATTACTTGGTCCATGTATGCATTTATTCACTCATTTGCATCCTTCCATTTATATTTAGGACATTTAGGGGATTCAACTACCTATTTTTTTTCCCAAATATCTGGGGGGAAACAGGAGGATTCAGCTGTGCTTTTGCAGCATCACATGCTGTGTCCTATATCACTAGTAGAAAAGAAAAACATGGTGCTATCCTGCTTCGAATTTCTCCAACTGCTTTGCTCCCAAGTTATGACTGTAGTTTCCCCCTAGATACGCCATCCTTTATTTATTGCAGCATATTTATCCATGGGTCTTTTTTTTTTTTATTGTTGGCCTGCTTTTACTTCTTCTTTAACCTTATTAACCCTTGCTAGTATTTGACAGCTTAACACCCTCCATTACTCTGCAACATTCGCTATAAGAACTGACATGGAACTAATAGCAGCCTTTTTATATCCAATCTACAAGGTCACATGAAACTGCCCTTGTCTGAACCCTGCAAGATTTCCTATAGGTGGTTCTCCTTTTCTGTGGATTTTCTACTTAATGTGTCTCTACAGGTCCGTCTGAATGTAAAAAATGGAACCAGATTCCTGCTAACTTTAGTTACTGACAACGTACACCTTAGAATAGGAGTAAGTTTTCCCTTTAGTGAAAGCTCCCAGTAATGTGATTTGAAACAACTTTGTGATATTCTTTTCAAGCATTGTGTATCACATTTTAATGGCATACCCACAGATCTTCTATTTGAAGGGGTCTTTGATTTTCCCAGCAAAGTGCCAGAATGGCATGGTCACATCCATCCCCTGAACCTCAGCTCTGAGTGTAAGTAGGGCATTAAAGCGATAGCATTATAAGGTTGAGGTGTCCAGCTCAGTTGTTCAGCATGGGCTGATTAAATGTAATTAATTTAGGTCTCTGACTTCAGGAGAAATACACATCAGGCTGCACTGTACAATACCAAGCTGTTGTTTATCCTCATGACTGGATCTGCTGGAGCTTTCCCTCAGCTTGCATAGTTGACTCTGCACTAAAATCCATGACAAGACTCTTCGCATGCAAAAAGGATGCAGTCAATACACTGAAGTCTGCTGGACAGCAGACCAGAGAGGTAAACCAAATCGCTGGGGTAGGATTGCTCAGTGGAGATGCAATGAGAGCACCAGTCACTTCTCTAGGGTTCTCCTAATGGAGGAGCAACAGGAAAGAAGGCTTTATTTCCATCTGTTTATCCTATGCAAGCCTGAGAAATTAACAATTTGCTAATTGGGAAAGAAAAGTAAAGCACAATGAGACCTATATAGCTGAGCAAAGAAATGCATAGAGGACAAATTGAACTTTAAAAGAATATGTTTTAACAGCCTTTCTCACAGATGTAATACCTGCTTAGTCTGTGATAATCTATTATAAAATTTTAAAAGTCTTCCTTCTGTGCAAATCCATCATCCTTATTATTGCTATTCTAAGTGTAGCAAAGACCCTGGGAACTAAATTCTTCACTTGAAATTTCTTTGGGGAACTGTTCTTAGTTCAGAAGTCCACCATTTCCCCCACCCAATTTTAATTTAATAGCAGCTAGAGTGATAAAGTGGGAAGAGACAGACATCTGGTAGAGCTAACTAGTCATTTGCTGGTTCTGTGAAAGTTTGTGCTTCCCAGTCAATGTCACATATGAGAAATACAGATGGTCCCAAGTTAAAAAAAAAGAAGTGTTGAAACATATACAAATATTATGAGGACTTCAAGTGTAAAATGTTAACCAGCTGTGAATGTGACATCTCTAGTTTTACTAAATCTACTGAGATACATCATTACTGCACATGAAATCTATATATTTTCTGTACTGATGGCAATCCCCTGGTCTCCATTTGTTTCTGCTTTTGGCCCAAAACCATCCAGATGAGAATATTAAAAAGATAAGAGTCCAAACTGAGAAAGAAAAGAGGTCTCAGTTTCTAAGGGTTGCTTGTAGCCACCCCAATAATTTCCTGTATTATATATAAGCTGGATATTTACTGGGGGGAGGGTAGAAGTCACAAACATCTTGAGTTAAAAATAATATATAAATGTTAAAACAAAATCAAAAGATTACTAATTCACACAAAGTCCTAGAGATTTAGAGTCATCCATTCTATATACAGTTCAGCAATGCATGGAATGCAGTAAGACATTTCAACCACAACACAGCAGTGAGCTTGCCCTGTTGCTGGCAGTATCAGTCGTTTCCCACACAAGGGCCTAAATCTGACCCTTTTATGAAACTTTTACATTTGCAAAAATAGAACAGTTGGGAAATCTTGGGCACTTCGAGTTAAATTGCAAACAAAATAACCCTCTCTCTGCTGCTGCTTAAGCTCTAGATAATCATCACATATCAAGACAATTACTTTTTCCCCCCATATGAGTTGTTTTGACAGAGCTTTTCAAATGTTATGTACAATGCAACCTAAAAGGAAAAGAAAATGTATGTTTCAGGATGCA
Source organism: Zapornia atra (assembly GCA_013400835.1). Taxonomy (NCBI): domain Eukaryota; kingdom Metazoa; phylum Chordata; class Aves; order Gruiformes; family Rallidae; genus Zapornia; species Zapornia atra. The sequence goes on along the minus strand of VZTU01022062.1, from coordinate 51,358 downwards.
TTAAAGTGGGGGGGGGGGCGGGTAGGGGAGAGGAAGAGACAGGGAAGGAGACAGGTTCCACTCTCTTTTCCTTGGGCAAAAGCTCCGAATTGCCACGACTGCCTTTGGTATCTCATGCTGGTGTGCAGCATCTATTGACACTGGCCAAAGAAATCACCCATGAAACACCAGACATATGCACGGCGACCTGCGCGAGGAGCAGGGGGAAGCAGCTCCAGGGAGCCGCTGGCTGCACACCCTGCCTGCGTGGTACATTCCCCATCTCGCCTCATCCCATCAAGGGCCTCCTGGGAGAAGGGAAATGGAAAGGATCTTGTATCCGAGGGCGGCGCTGGCAGGGTAGGAGCGCTCTGTGGGAAGGTAGGAGCGCTCGGCTCAGCCCCCTGCTCCGCTCTGCCCGGCTGGAAAGAGATGCTACCTCCCCGGGGGCAGGTCACAGCGTGTGAGGAGCAGAGGGGGGGATTTTGATTTTTATTTTTCTGTTTGTTCATTTGTTTGGCTTTGCTAGGAGTGGAGCAGTGCTTGAAGAAACGCAGATTCCCTGTACTCCTTCCTAAAATATAACTGGGAGCAGGGATCAGTCTCTCTCACCCCCAACTGCCAGGAGGCTTTTCCTTGCTGTTTGTGCCTTCTTGTTTTTGCCTTCTTGTTTTTCCCCAGAGAAGGCCAGCAAGACCAAAAGAGAAGCTCAAGCTTTTATATGAACTGGCAAAATATTACACATCTGGGTAGCTTTACACTCACTTTAGGTAATCATGGGTGATTTTGCAGACCACAGACATCTGAGCCAGGACATAGACATCACCACTTCAGGGCAAGAAATGAGCACCAGCATGATTATTAAGGGCAAACAAAACTTGGGGCTCCAACTGAGGTGTAAACTGCCTTTCTTCAGGGACAGAGCTGCTTCTATAGAATTCTGCTCCTAAGAGATTGTTTGCTTTTTATTATGGACTTTATTATGACATTACCTTGCTTTAAAATGTTATTTGTATAATTAGCTTTCCAAGTGAGACCAGTCAGCTAACATATTTCTTTTAACACCCTCAGCAGAATTATCCTGAGATGCCACCATAAACTTTTTTACTCGCTTTCCTGGTGCGTCCCAGCTAGGAAGTTTTTACCTGGCAAAGGGATTGTAGCACAGGACAAAGCAAATCTGCCTTTTTCTACTAGAGACAGACAGATGTATTTCTCCATCCTTCTCTCACAAAAATAGGAGGGCAACATCAAAATGATACCAGGTAACAGCAGAAAAATATATTAGGACATCCCTCAGAGGAATAAGCCCCTTTTACACAAACTGGGTGTAAAACAGTGGCACAAACACATCTCAAAGAACTTGTGTACCTGAAGTTTAGCCAAAGACCAAATTTGTGTAAGTATTTCAGCACCTAAAGACAGGAATGAATGCCTGCAAGGATCTCCCACTCCCAGCAGCCACTCTGAAAGCCCAGACAGCACCACCAGTAGCTACACCCCTCTCCAAGCTTAACCCATGGGCTCAACTCCTGCCCAGAGCTACCAGCTGGGCTGAGCTCAAGGAATAACCCTCGCTGAATTGAACAGCCCAACAGGTTGTTGCTGCCGAGCTCTCATGGACACCCATGTGGCAGTTCAGCCCCAAACAGTGGCTGAGGGCCACACACCGCTCGCTCACCCTCAAAGGAAAAACAGAGAGTCTGTTCACTGACAAAATCATCGTGAAAGGGGAACAATAACAGCCCGTGGCAAATTACGCTCACACCCAGTGATAATGCAGAGTACCTTACCGACCTGAAGATAACACAGAGTTCTGTACAGACAGGAAGACCGACCCAACCCCAGGGCTGCACTCAGACTGCCCTGGAAGCACTCAGGAGCAGGCCTGTCCCACCCAGCCCCTTTTATGGGGGAGTGATGTCAGGTACTGTGGAAACCAGCCCTGGCTAACTCAGCTCACCTGAGCTAACTCAGCTCACCTGTGACCTAGGCTGATTTAGCTCACCTGTGCTAGCTGCTTGGGGAGGTTGACTCTGGCCTGGCCAGAATCAGGACAACCTATCACCCATCTTCTGAACACAAAGCACCCATTCCCTGCTCCCCAAGACTGAGGTGCCACTCACAGCCACTCCTGCCCACGAGGCAGAAAAATTGACTTCCCGCCAGTTCATTGCACGCAGTCCCTTCATCAGGCACATTATAAAACAAAGATCTGCATGGATGCTAAGTTATCTGTCCCCTACAGCCATGCCTTGCTCTGGGTCAGGATTGGTGCCGGGTACCCCCCCTCGACTGCCCCTTCCCAGCACTGGTGACCGGGGGTACAGTCCAGGGGGGCAGTGTGAGGTCTCCAAGTGGAATGGTCTGAAATGCCGTTAAATACTATCGCTATCACTCCACACTCAGGACTCAGGAAGTTGGCCACCTGGGTAAATGTTAGAGGATCTTGTACATATTATATCCCCATTATTTTCTGACAGACTTTTCCTTCCATTATGCGATACAGGAAAAGAGGTTTAGTATTATAACACCAAGAACATGGTTTTCGAGCTCCTGCTAACTATAAGCCCAGATCCTGGATACAGACACACACAGCTATCAACAAACACAAGGTAGCACTGAGACCACATTAGGTTTTTCATTTACATTTCTTTTTTTTTTTTAAAAAAAAGGGGGAAAAAAATAAAGCAAAGCTTCACATAGCTTCCTCCTCTTGACCTAACACAAATTCCATCAAACTTCAAAAACAATGCTTTGAGATGCTGGAGGATGCAGGCCGGAAACTGAGGAAAGACTTTACACAAAGTTAGGAAATCTTTTTTGGAGGGAATACTTCAAGCTACTGAACAATTTTATCTAGATGACTAGATCTTATGGTAAATGAGTATATAATTAAATTTAAGAGCTACGCTATTGTGTTTGAGGTATATCAGCTCATCAACAAAAGAAGGACTGTTTAGCTATGCTAAAAGCGATATGTAAATACCATCCTCTGATAAATAATTGATTATTGCCTTAATGTTTGACAAAGCCATAAAATGCCCTGCAGATTACGTCCAAAACATTTTAAGGTGATGTGAAATCATTTTTATTGTAATGACAGTGAGCTGTCCATGGTTGACTGGTTTAAATTTTATCTTTTCATGTTAGGAAAGGTTTCTGTTTTCTTTGAGAATTTAATTATCAAAGGGTGTTTAATATGATAGGAAGATTTATGGCCTTCAGGAGCTATCCAAAAATAGTGCTATAAAAATGGACTTAGATCCCATCACAAGCAATAAAGCTGTTATGCAGACTTGACGCTTGGAGGGAAAACTTTGCGTATGAATATATTTTACCATCGTGCATAAAAGTTCACGTTGGAGGATTTTGAGTTTTGACCCTGAAATGTGACCTGAACTATGGGGTGATGAAAAAAAAAGCTTCACAAAAGAAAGCCAAGCTATGCAAGTACGGATGCATTAATGTTTATTTTGGAAAATGCTCTTCACCATCCATAAATATTTCTTTTAACTTGTTGCCATTAAGAGGCAGAGAGGACTAAGTTTTCCAGGAGGAGATAAAAAGAACAACAAAGATACACTCCTATTGTGTAATAATCAGTCCACATTTCAATGAATAAGTAATATTTCTCACAAGCCAAAGTTAGATAGTGGATTTATTTAACCTCTGAGGGTCAGGTAATAAATACTAAGTGAATTATTCAGACCAATGGCTAATCAATACAATTCAGTGATATATTTTTTGTGTTTCATAAAAGGTTGTACACTAAAGGCAGTGAGCAATTATGGAAATTGGGCCCGAGCGGCACTCAATTCTTCTCTTACTTGAAACCCCAGCACCACTACCTTGACAGCAAATCGATTAGTGTGCTAGTGAAGCAGCTCAGCAACCTCTGACCCCTTCCAGCTCTGTCCAACAGTCTGGAGAGTATTTTATATTTATTTTATTGAATTAACCCCCTCTTGCCTGCACAGTTTTACGCATACAGTAACGTGGTAGGAGAAAAACGACAGGTTTCTTTCAGTTAAATGCTTCTCTGTAGGTCTGAGCGAGGCAAACCTAACTGACTCCTTTGTTCTGGCTTCAAAACACCGATTTTGCCACAGCATCAGGTTTTCAAGTCCATCCCAAAACTAACATAATTAACAGGATGCAAAGAATGTCCTAAGTGTACCCCAGACATTGAATCACTCCCATTCATGCCCGCCTTTGCGCACAGCTACCAACTTTGTACAATGCTCGAGTCACTGTTTTGCGCTGAAAATGAAAGCTCCTCAATAAAAGTGAGTTAATATTGCTATAGGTATAATATCCTGTTTTAAGCAGTGGAAGGGAGAACACTACAGATTAACAGCATTTTCCACCAGGAAATTAAAACTAGCATAAAGCCACATAAAGTACCTTTTCTGGATATTTAACTCTGTAGGCACTACCCCTGGATCCTGCGCCCACAAAAGCCCTGTCTGATCCCAGAGAGGGTTTGTGGATGTTCAAGGTGATGCAGGAGAAGACAATTTCAGGCCTCAGACCTGCAGACTTACATTTTCCTTTGCACCACACATGGACATTTTCGGCAGTGGCATGGAGCCCTTACCCAGCTACGGCCACCAAGGTGTCAGCTCTCCACTACCTTCTGCCCAGACTTTCAAGTGGAAGTGTAATCCCTGCAGAGAGCGGTATCTTCCTTTCCAAGCAAGCATTTGCTCAATACTCCAGCTGCCTCATGTTGCCTTTATACGCATTATCAACAGGCTTTGAAAATGATGCACCATCTCCTTTCCCAAAAAACTAGCAGAAGCACACAGAAAAGGTGCTGCAGCAGCAGCAAACAAAAAAAAACCAACCAAACAAAAAAAGAATACTTCTCACACAGCCTCAAGCACAGGCATAAAAACATGATTTTTGGGGCTTTAGCTGGAGACTTGAGTCTCCATCTCACAGAGTCTGCAGCCCCACAGAGAGCCCTGTGTAACGTATCCTACCCAAAGTACAAGCCTATTGACTTTTCAAACAATATTCATAAGAATAAGCAGGAGCTGCAGGTACTCACATGACTCCCTGTATCACATATAACCAATGCCCCTAGTTCTAGGAAATTTATTCACAATTTACACTGATGTAGTTGAGAGAAGATTCAGACCCCTAAATTCCTAAATCAGGTTTCATTACCAGTCCAATACCGAAAAGATTTAAACAACTGATACTCCAAGACTTACAAGCATTGCACACCATTTGTATTACACACTGTGAGCTAAAAAACATAATAGCAAGTTCTATACAAATAACAGAAGGGGAGATTTCTCAGAGAGAAATCAATCCCCCCTAAAAAAGTGAAGACATGATGCTGCTCCCATTGAAGCTAATGGGAACTAGATTAGATTTCCACTGTAGCTGGCCTGTTCCACTCCAAACAATGATAACTGAAGCAAAAATGGCATTTAGTAAGAGTCCAGAAGCTCGTGTGCTCTGTCTACAGGTCATATTTTGTCACTTCAAGGCTGAATAAAGACTGCGTGCATAGCAAGGCACATCACTTTTAATAAGACTGTTCACAGAGAAAGGGACCACTCAGAGTCCTCCACATGTGACCACAAGCAGATGCACGGCACAGGCTCGAGCAGAGTATTTTATAAAACCCTGATATGCTTTAGTATAGCACTGCATTGAGTTCTGAATTATTCTTTTCGTCTCTTTTGCTCTCAGAATCCATACAAAAGTGATTACTTCAGTCATTTTTCAATATAACTTTCATTCCTGTAAAATGCATTTTCAAAAGTTATTTATTTTTCACAGCATGTCATGTTGTTATATTATACTAGTTAAAATAAAACCACTGTAGACTTCGGCATGCATTTATGTTTCTGTTCCAATGGCACGATGTAGGATTTTTCAGGTTTTATGTCGAATGTATTCTACATATTACATTATCAATTCTTTATCTTAGGCTTGGTGTAGATTTAAAAACAAGCTGTTAAATCAAGTTACTAAAGTAATTGAGCTATAAAACTGCCTTCTTATTTATAATCACCATTCCCCTCCTAAAAAAAAAAAAAAGAGTTTTTAAAGATCAGCTGTGGTTTCTGTTACGCAATTTTTTTCAAACAAGTTTATGCCACTGATTCCACTTACACCCTAATTAAAACAGTGAAGAAAACGTATGTTTCCTACACGGAGCCAGGCTTTCTTAGCATGTTGCAGGATGCAGGCTGGGACTACCCCTCACCCCTGATACATGAGTGAGCATCTTCTTGGCCCTTTTTGGAAACTGGGGTCCAGGATGGGGCAGCCCTGGGTCACGGCCCATCTCTTATCCCTGTCCCAAAATTCACCCTACAAACCCTTTTCTCAAGGTTTCATTCCATTTGAATCTCTTAATACCTAATGCTGAGTAATGCTGGAATGCAGTACAACCTTATTTTTGGTGGAAAAGGATCTGAAACAGAAGGTATTCAAGATCAATCCCTTGCCAGCCCCGGGACAGCAGTAACCTGCCTGCAACTTCTCAGCGACAACCCCTTTGCAACCACGTCACTTAAACAGTGTGAATACAGCTGTTTATCCAGCTGTTTGCCCTAAAATCCCCTGGCTCCACGGGGTACAACCTAAGCAAAGCATGATGACATAGCTGCCCTGGCACAGTTTTTCTGGGGACAACAACATGGCAGGAGCTTGGGTACCCCTTGCTCCCCTGCAGGATTGCTGCCTGTCATGCTGCTGGGATGAGCTGCCATGACCACAGCACCCAAAGCTTGGGTGCCACTGCCCAGAAACACAAAACCGGTTGGAACTCCCACATCCCTGCAGCCGTGATTTCATCAGATCAGCAAAACAGGCAGAAACACAGCTGACTAAACCATTGATGAAAGGTGTCTGTGCTCTGAAGGCTCATCCTCCCCCAAAAAAGGCATACTACCATGCATTAGAGCAGCCAAATACCTTTAGGAAATCCTGCTCTCGTTGTGGTGTGGCTGAATTAGAGGCAGGGGAAAAAAAAAAAAAAAAAAAAAAAAGGAAGAAAAGCTTAAATATTTAATAAACAGCTGCACAAAAACTCTGAGTGCAGCTCTGAAATGACTATCTGCTCTACACCCACAGAGGTGGCCGGGGAAATGGCTGAGGGCCAGATGACAGGGGACTTTTTTTCTGAAACAGCGCTGGCAGAGGCCTATCAGGAAATCTTTCAGAATTGCTTTAATCTTTCATTTTAGTTTGGTCCCCGGCCACACAAGTGCGTCCAGCCCTCAGAGACCCTGGAGGTCACTATCTGTGAGTTTTTAAAAACAGGAAAGCCATTACAGAAAAATCAGAAGAGCAAGGGGAAAAAAAAAAAAAGTGTTCCCTGTAAATATGTACATTTTTAATACAACGGAATGGTAGTTACACTTTTTGTTCTGCTGTTGCTTTTAACTAGAAAGGAAGGGAACCTGGAATGTTATAAACACCTCGGAGTTTTTACCATTCTGCCAAAGAATTTATCCATTAAATGCAACATGAACTATAAATCTGAATTTCAGATCCTGCTCACAGCATATGAATCTATTCTCCCCTTTGATATGCATGTGAAGTTCTCATCGACACTAATGGGAGTTACACGTGCTTGTTATGGGATAACTAGACCTCTCGGTGTGAATATATACTTCTAGACAGGCAGCTCTGCTCAAGTTTTAAAAAATTTTAAAAAAAAAAAAAAAAGGAGAAGAAGAAGGTACCAGTGGGGGGAAGACATCCATTATGGGTGTTTTGCAAACAGAAGTACCGCTCTGTGAGGTTTTGATCAGCAGGCAGCTTTGAAAAAAATAATCACCTGGAGACCCACGCAGGGGTATGCCACTGCAAACACATGCATCGCCCTTCCATCACACAGGGAGGCACGGGGAGACCAGCATGAGCACAAGCGTGCTTGTGAGGAAGAGCATTCACTCAGTGCCCCCAAGTTTCAGTGCCTGTCCCAGCCTCTGAGGCTGCGACGCAGCTCAGCTCCATGATTCCCACCCAACTGCCTGATTTATACCAGCCAAGAGGGTGACGCAGGATCCGTGGGGGTGCCCAAAGCCCTGGGGTCTCTCCTACGAGGTCTGTGCAAAGTAGCTGCCATGCTGAATGCTAATGGGTACAGGAGCAGCGAGCACTGGTGGTGGGGAGTTATTTCTTTTATGGGAACATTTCTTTAGAGGCGTATTTCATTTTTTAACTTGCTGGCTAGAGGTGTTCCCAGGGACAGCAAATAGAGAGGGAGAGTCATGTTAAATTCATAAACATACACTGTAGAAAGCAAGCAAGCATATAAGGATAACGTATGAGTGCATACACACCATACCTGCATTTTTATGGCACAAATGGATCTGGGTGTATCTAGGTACATGTGCGTCTATATACACGTGTGCCAAAGTATCAGCACTTCAGTAAAAAATTTATAAATTGTCCAACCAGACCAAATATCTTCAGTATTTTAAATTTTTTTTAATCAAGAGTTTTTACTGGAAATATTAGTAAAGGGGTCAATTCCTTTCCATGCACCAAGTGACACTTTTGAATAACTGTGTTATGCACAGCGCCATAGGAAGACTTATAGGACTGTCACAATATTTAACTACTCATTTTTGCTTGCATGATTGTGGTTGATATGACCACAGAATACTGATCTATCCAAAAGAGAAAAATTATAGAGTGGAACAGTGGGATTTATGAATGAGATATCTTTGGCTGCAAAGCATTCCCATTTATAGCACTCAGCCACCACAAAACTGCTGTGTAATTGGAAGAGAAATTTTTCCCATGTACTGGAGCTATAGTCGAACTGCCAAACAATAAAAGACAGCCTTGTCTGAATTAGAGGAGTCACATACCTGATTTTTCTCCCACTCATTTAGAAACAGACCTTATTTCCCATCTCCTCTCCTCTTACGCTGAAACTGGGGGTAGGAAAGCTGCATTTTGTGAGTGCCAGAGCAGAGAGCTGATTCCATTTAAGCATCATTTCAGAATCTATGTGTGGACAAATCAGCAGGACTAGTCAGAGCTGCCAATTTTAACTTCCTGAGTATCTGCATGTGAAAACTGTTATTTTCCCAAGGAGGCACATGGGCTTTTGTTATGATTATTTATTTGTATTATAATAGGCCAAGGAAGCCACAGAGAGGACCCTGTAATGTGAGAGGACACACAGACACTGTGCTGCCCAGGGCACTTGGGAGGCAGAGGAACGCTCCCAGGATGGACTAATGCTCCCAGGACAGATGGACGCTCGCCCACCCACTGTCTCCACATGAAGGAGCCAGGCAAATCCACCCCATGCTCACACAGAGCTTGCTGCAAGCCAGGGGCTACGAGGCTTTATGTGCCTAATGATTGCAAAGCCTAACGGGTTAAAGAACCCCCACACACAGCCAGACAGCACTGCACAGGTGGACAGATGGACACACAGAGATGCCCCTCGCCTTGCAGATCTGCAGGGCAGTCCCCAGGGCACCAGGCAGGCAGATGCCCTTACAGGACCAGCTGTCTGATGAGCCACAACCAAGAGCAGCAGCTTGAGACCAGTGATGAGGGAACCATAAAACAAGTACACTCCGTGCCATAGAAAACAGCAACCCCAACTCCTCACCTTCACAGGCAACACCACAGGTCAGAGGCCACACAGTGGCACGGTCCTCCTGGGAACACTAGAATGTGCACATCCCATGGGGACAGCACAGTGTCATCCCTTTGGAGTGAGCAGGATGAGCTGCTTTGCCATGACTTCATGGTGTGACCCCTTTTCTCCTTTCTACCTTCTCTATCATCTCCTCTAACCTGGATGCTGTTGGCAGGGAACAGATAACTGCGCCCAGTCAGGCTTTCCCCTCCCTACCTGAACTCTCTGCCCAGGGCCACTGCAAGTTCCACAACAGCAACCATGGCAGGCACGTAGCAGCACAAGGCATCATTTTTACACAGTTTTGAGAAAGGAAAGTTCTCAGCCAACTCCTTCCCTGCAAACCCCAAGGCAGAAAGCAGCACAAAGTGAAATCGCATCACAAGCTCGCCCTGGGAAGCTCATGGAAAGCTCTGCAGAGCAGCCCCACAGTCCTACAGCCCCATCGGAACGAAGAAGTCAGGAAACAGGTTTACTTGCATCATTTCAACATGATTGCTGCTGGGAACACCTTCCTGTCAAGGTGCCTCCAACTGCATCCCTAATCACACATGCTGCCGAGGATGCTCTGCACGACCCTCAGATCACAGTGCTGCAGGAGATGAAGCGTCGGCAGCACTGCTCCCTGGTGAACGACAGCATGGCCCCAGGGAGAGAAACAAACACCTCAATTAATTGACTGCAATGACAGTGGGGAGCAGATACCACCCCAGAACGGTCCAGGGAGGAGTTCTCCATGAGGAGTCCTGCACCATACCGTTGGGGCCACCCAAAGATGCCTGTGGCTGCTTCAGCTTTCAGACCTACACTTTTGGGGGGCTCTGTGGCTTTGGAAGTCAAACTGTGAAACATTGGCTGTGGGAATGAAATCTCTGCTCTGGAAATCAAGGTGTGTATCCCCAAAACATAAAGCTGGGTACCCCAGAAACTCAAGCTCCCAGATGATGAGTTGCTCTGGAAGTTCAGGACAACATTTTCTGCCAGTCATGGATAAGAGGATCTAGAATGGCTTTCTCCAACCACCAGTGTGGGGGTCAATTTACATTTTTCTCTTTTCAAATTATCCACACACGACAAAAATCAAAATACCAAAGTACAAATGTAACACAACCTTACGCTTTAACGGGTTTCAGAGTTTGTCAAGAGTTCTCTAATCCATTTCAAATTCCCTCTTAACAACAGGATTTCTTCTATTTTTGCATTTGAACTGTGGATGATTAAACAACAAGCAGCAGAAAATTAATATGTTAAATTCAAAGCCACAAAAAATAGATAATCTCATTGTCCAGTGAGAATCCCAGGAATCCTTGAGTTTCCAGGAACAAAAGCTACAACTCGCTCAGGCTTATGTCTTGGTGGAATTAACGTTGCTCAATAGCAAGTACTGACTGTGGGGTTTTTTTACTAACCTACAATGCAGAACTTGGCTAATACTTAAATAAATAAATAAACCTTATTTATATTTAAAGAAGAAAAAAATTTGAGAGAGGTCACAAGTGTCACAGGAAGCAATGAATGCTATGGATTCAGAACCACATCTGAAAACCTCTTCAAAGTCCCCAGAGATAACCACAGGACGCTTTTCTGAGTCCCTGTCCCCAGCCAGGCAAAATATAAATGTGAACAATGATCTTGTTTTTCTATTACAATACATGGGGTTTATTACTCTGTGGTGTTTTTCCAAAGCATACCTTGCACATAGAAACCCCAGTGCAGGCTCAGGGTGCCAAAATACTTCCCTCTCCTGTTTAGCAGCACATATTGATACCATAACAGAGTTTCAAGGACCTGGCCCAGATCCTCTTGACATAATGAGAGGAACTGCCTCCAGGCAATGACACCATGACTGGGCCTTACTGATGGCAATACAGTACATGGGCAACATGGAGAGGTGAGGACCTGAAGGAGCTCAGATGATGGCAGTAGGGAAACAAACCCATCAGAGTCCTAAAGATCTCCTGGAATTTCTGTCTCTAGAGACTCCCCTTCCTTGGGCCCTAAGCAGTTTTCCCACCACAGCATCCCGTCTGTCCAGAGAGATTTTGGGGAAAAAAGAATGGGCCACCTATCTCCCTGCCCCCAGCAATGGGATCAGGATGCAATCCCACTGTTTGATTAAGAGGAGCTGGAGACAGGGATTTGCCACTGATGGAAGCCAAGAATCCCACATTCCCTGGGCAGGAGGAGGCAACGATATATGATGCATGTCAGGGGCACGAGCATCTCTCACTTGAGCAATGCCAGAACAGAAACACACAACAACAGGTTTCAATCAGCCTGTGGACAATTAATATCATTGGAGCAGCCTCTTATCGCCCGGTTTGGGCTCAGCCCCACCATCCACAGCAGCAAGACACAAAACTGACAGCCAAAGCAATAACGTTCAGACATTTACATACATATCCCTTGAACACCCCGTTCATGTCCCTGTGAGAAAGGACTTGGCAAAACACTGCAAATTAATGATATAAGAAGCAAAATACATTCTGCATTGCATAGTTTAAGCAAAAAATAGCCTCAGACAGGGAGACACGAAGTAACAATATAAAGGCAGAATGAAACATTTTGATCTGCTGAACGCCTTTATAAATATTTGAGCATCATTTATTTATGTTTTCCTTCTTTTCATTGTAAAGCAAGGTTTTCTGACAAAAGCCCTCGTTTGGAGAACATTGTGCTTTATTATTTAACTTCCTAAAAGCAACATCAAAGGCTTGAGTTTAAAGCTTTAAAACAAATGAACTATTTGCAATATTTTAAAGATTTAGAGATGAGAAGAGCAGGAGTTCTCCACAGCTCAGATCTAAAGGCCTCTGCGGTCTGTGCTGGGCAAGGAAGACACAACAGCTCTGCCAAATGCTGGGGAACAAAATCCCTGACATCCTTTTGCAAGCACCAGCTGTAGCGCATGCCCAGGGCTGCCAAGATGCTTCAAGTTCATCATTCTCCTTCCCATCATCATGTTTTACCTGCAGTTGCCCTGCTCTCCTCTTCCAGCCTCCCCACCATCATTACTGGGAAGCACGGGTGCTGGGAGTCACCTGAACCTCAGCCCCAAGCCAGGACAGTTTGCATCACTCACATTACTCAGACACTGCTCCAGTCCTATCCTGGCACTGCCATGATACAGACCGAGTGATCCTGCCAGAAGAAAATTAGCCCATGCCAGGTCTGGCACCTGCATGTGTCATGGGAAGATGTGGTTGTTACTGGCATCCACACAGCTGATAATATGACATACTTCTCTAGCTCTGCAAGGCATTGAGACAAGGGCTGGAAGCTCTGCTGTAAGGAGCTTTCAATGATGGATCCTGTCCATAAGACAAGGCAGAAGAAGGACAAGAAAATATGCCGTGCCACCAGCATGCAACCACCTCAGGAAACCTTTCTCCATGGGAGCTCCATGGGACTGCACCCAGGAGATGGAGGGTGAACCTATCCCACCTCAGTCCACTGGAGGCCATTTCTCCAGTGAACAAGCTTAGCTCTGCAATACAGACTGCCATACAGAGGAACCCCCCCCTCCCCCAGTTTCCAACTCTGGAAGCAAACGTAACACAGCCCCAAACACCCCAACTCCCACTCAAGCCAGAAGCTGAGGGACTGAGCAGTTAGCAGATCTGCTCTTTATTTTATAACCCAGCCCATGCTTGCCTCCCTCTAATGCTTAAATCCACTGGTGCTACGGGACTACTCATGTACCACATCTTCTTTCTATCTTTCATCTGATCGCAGGCTCTTCATGGCCAGGGCAGGATAACTTGTGCCATTCATATCATGTTCAGGCCTCAGCATTACTCATCAACCCTCCCAGTTAATAAAACTACAGAATTTTCCTTTTGGCAACATGCTGGACCATGGCTGCAGTGAGAGTACATCTTCAATTTTATACACAATAAAAAAACCCAACACCTCCATTAGGTGTTACACAGTTTGTAGGAAAATTCCTAATTTTTTTTTTTTTTCTGGGAAAAAATACCCCTCTGCAACAGAATTAACTTTCAACACTACACCAAGACCATTTCCTTACTGGTTTGTTCTGAGACAACCTAGTTTAGGTCCTACAAACTTAGAAACCTTCAAACACAGTTATGAAAATAATAAATTCCACCTAAACTGGCTGAAATTATGCAGGCACCTTTAAAAAAAAAAACCCAACAGTTTGTGTTTTAAAGCAGAATGGACTCAGCCATCCATTAAATATGACAAGGTCTGCATTTTATTTAGACATTGCCATTAATAATGAAATGATGTATGATTTCCATTCCTGCAGTTCTTCCTTCCTTACACAATCAATTATGCATTTAAGAAAATATTTACTTGATATAAAACTATTCTAATTAAGCATTACTGGTATACTAATACGAGTTTGAACAAATCAGGAGATGATCTCTAAGACACATGAAAGAATAAGATGCTCTTACTTCAAAGAGACATTTATTTCTGTCTGGGATGGAAAAAAAAATCTGTAGAAGTTCAAGCCACACAAGGTTCAGATACCACCATCCTTTTGAGCTAAAGAGGTAAATCCTCCTCACAAGAGGGTCCTTGGGGCTACTCATGTTACTAAAGCAAAAGGAATTTGACCCAAGAAAAATCACACATGAAACTACGTGGCTATGAATGCTGACAAGGAGAGGAAAGATCCTCCCAAAGACTCCTCCTACACTGCTCCTGGGTGAGGAATAGGATCCCAAAAGTCAATTTAAGAATGGTGGCCATGACCAAACTTTCTTGAGACTGCAAAGATTATTGCTGTCGTGGAGAGTGTGAGCTGGAGCTCAGGGCTGCCTTTCATCCCTGGAGCAATGAGCAGAACCACCCCTTGAATTCCCCCATTACAAACATAACTGCCCCGTTCCTGGGCAGCTGGTGTTTACCATTGGTAGGGAAAGCACCCCAGGGTAGCCAAGCTGTGCAGGTGACCTAGCTGTGCCCCAAAGTCCTAGAGCAAGGAGCAAGCACGTGGCATTTACAGCTCCCCACTGCTTCCCAGGGTCCAGTGGAGGCCCTGGAAGACAGAGCATAAATCACAGCAGGCTTCAGAAAACTGCTCTAGCCTGCACCAGGAGAGCAGCACCTTGCCCAGTCATAAGCATATGGGAGGGCCCAATCCTGGCTCACCAAGGTGGTGTTGGAGGTAGGAGGGGGAATGGAAAGAAAGTGTCTGGAGGCCAGAAAGCAGCAGCCAAGGAGATAGCAATTAGGATGCAGAAGCAGCCAGAGATATGGCATCACCAGAGAGATTTACTGAGCATACACACCTCCCTCTGCTCCCAATGTACTCGCTCTTTCTTTCTGTCCATATACATACAGTAAATCTTCAGTGACTCCTTATCTCCCAGTCTGCTTCTAGATCCTAATTGCTATCTATCTCTGTCTGCCTGCCACTTCCAGGTCTCCCAGCCTCTTCTTCTCTTACAGCTCTCAGCCTCCTGCCCCCAGCAGCCTCTGTGGTTTTCCCATCCCCTCTTCTCCCTCTGCCTGCACAGAGGATGTTTCCACACAGCATTTGGCATGAGCAACCAGAATTTCCTCCTCTCAACTAAACATTACATGCCAAAACACGCAAGAAAATACACAGCTTTCAGCAGCACAAAGCTACCTGGACAGCCATGGGAGTGCAGTGTGGGAGGAAGAGCTCACAGCAGAGGAGCTGAACTCTGCTCCTGCCCCACCAGCCTTTCCCTTGACCTCCCCATGCCATCCAACCACCTTCACTCCTTCTCCAGCTCGTGTCACCTTCCCAGACCAACCCTGCTTGAGCAGACAGAGGGCATCTTCTGTGAGGCTCAGCATGCCACTTGCTCGATTTCATTTTTATTTACTACTATACTTTACTACTATTTATTTATTCATTTCTATTTTTATTTCACTTTGAACATGCCCAGCTGTGTCATCTTGGTTTTGCTGAAAATGTAAACAAAAAGCTGCATTCAAATGCAGCCTTTCATTGCATGAATACATTTCCCACCCAACCCAGCTCTAGTGCTCCCACCCTGAAATTAAAACTTAAAAAAATGCAACATCATCACAGTACATCACCTCTATTCCCCCCTCCCTCATGATGTTTTCTTTATTTGTGCTATTTATTCTTATTGAAAACCAAACATACCTGGAGGTTTAATACCTAAGTTTGCTCTCTGCAAAGCAGGAGGAAAGAAATAAGTGTAAATAAAGCTAATTTTGTATTCTATATGGTAACAAACCTGAATACCTCTGCTTTTCCCCAGCAAAATATTGTGCCTGTCTTTGCAGTCTATGACACAGAATTGGTCACCAATTTAATTTTATTTTTTAACTACTGAGTTCAGTTTTTGTCTTGTGAAATGGAACTTTACTCTAGTGAGCTCTAAGCCTGAGGCTTTTTGGTTTGGCTTAACAGTAATTATATGGATGTTGAGAAAGGGGAAGCAGCATTGTATGTTCCTTAACTCTGCAATTTTTCCATGCTTCTCCAGTCTTAACAGGGCAGGAATATTTTCTCTCTCACAGATATGACAATCCAGAAGGAAGAACAGAACATACTGTGCATAAGAAAACACCCCAAAAAATGCTGTAAACCGCAATGCCAAAGCAGCAGTTGTAATTCTGTCTTTGGCTTTTAGCAAGGGAGGAGAGGAGAGGAGAGGAGAGGAGAGGAGAGCGTGAGAGATGGAAGAGAAAAACGTGACAGAATAAAAGGAAAAAAGTGGAATAGGAAAGAANTATTGTGTAGTGAGGATTGAGGAAGGGAGGAGAGGAGAGGAGAGGAGAGCGTGAGAGATGGAAGAGAAAAACGTGACAGAATAAAAGGAAAAAAGTGGAATAGGAAAGAAACTGAACAAGAAAAAAGAAAACTAAAACGCAGAAGAAAAAAGTGAAATAAAATAGTGGGAGGGAATGAAAAGAAGATAAAAGAGAAAGAGGAAAGAAAATAGAAGAGGAAGAAAAGTGGAAGAGAAAAAAAAAAAGAGAGAGAGGGAAAATGAAAGGGAGAGAGGGGCGAAGAGAAAAAAGAGGAGGAGGAGGAGGTGAAAGAGAAGGAGGAGGAGGAGAAGGAGGAAAAGAAGGAGCGGGAGAAGAAGGAGGAGAAGAAGAAAGAAGGAGGGAGGGAGCATCCGGCACAGCCCCTGAGCCCCAGCGCTGCCCCCTGTCCCCCGTCGGGCATGGGCTGCCCGAGCCACGCGCCAGCAGCGGGCGCATCCCCGTCCCGTCCCGTCCCGTCCCTTTCCCCGGCGGCAGCGCGGAGCCGCCGCTTTTCCGCTCGGGGGGACTCTGCCCCGCGCCGCGAGGAGCCGCGCCCGCCCCGCGCCCTCGGCAGGCTGAGCTCCACGGCCGGGATTTACGGCGGGGAGACGCCGCTCTGAGACCTGATTCATGGCTACCTACAATGCCCCCACTGAGGCCGGGGCCGGGGGGTGTGTGGCAGCGCGTTCCCGGCCCCGCTGCCCTGCTCCTCAAACCCTCGCCCGCTCCCTCTGCTCTGCGCGCCGCTGACTTCCACACACAGCAGGAATTTAGAACAGAGCGCGCTCCTAAATTAGCTTTACCATAAATCTTTTAGGCTCTTAAATAAATAAATAAACAACATTGCTCCCTTTTGCCCTCTTTTTTTTTCCTTTCTTTTTTTTTCCCCTTTACAGCATGCAACTCTTCACCAGCCTCAAGCCGCCCGACTTCCCTGACAGTGGTAACAGGAGACCCATTGAGCCTGGATTTGGGGTTTTTTCTCTCCCTTTTTTTTCCCCTTCCCCTCAGCAGCAGCATGCTACCCTCCGGCTTTGCGCAAGGCTTCGGGTTTGTTCCCCTGCCTGCAAACGACATTATGATTTTAATCAAAACGGGCTGGTTTCTGGAGGAGGCCAGCCCAGACTGAGACTGGGAGGCAGATCGTTGGGCAGTTTACAGCAGTTCAGAAGAAGGTTTTGTAAACAAACGCGGCTCTGAGGTAGAAAAGCAAATATGGTGGGTGAGATCCTGGCCTCCTCAGAAGGTGATGGCAGAGATCAATGGGGCCAGTATTTTCACATCCACACACAACTTTTCCTCCAGCAAACACAAACCCAGCAGAGACACAGGTAACAGGGAAAACAGCTCCAAGCCTGTAGTATTATTGCCTGAACAATTTGATGCTGTCAGGGGGAGAGCAACAGAAACACAAGTGATGACTGAGTATGGGGAACAAACATCCCAATGGGTTTTCTGGCTAAGGGAGTCCTCCTGCCACCAAAATCTCCCTGAGCATGGGACAGCAGGGATGGCACAGCAGGGCTCCCCCCCCTAAGCAGGGTGACAGCCCCCCTCTGTGCTGACCAGTGTTCCTGCACACCAAAACCTCAGAGGAACTGTAGGCACAGAGGTTTAGTGGTCTGTTACCCAGATATTTTGCTTGTAAAGCCTGAGGGGGAACTAAAAGTCTAGAGGAGAGCTAGACAAGGTTGCAGGATTGGGACATTTGGGGCAAATAAGACAATAATTTCCTCCAGAGCCACTGTTACCCAAGTGAGGGCACCAGAACACTCCAGTGCTCCTCTGGCCATTGCTGCAGGTCATGATTTCATCAAGGAGCCCAACACCATGCCATCTGGGCTGTGTTGCATGTGGGACCTTTCCCAGCACGTACGCACACGCAGCACACTGAGCCTCTGGTCTTGCAGGTGCAAAACCAGCAGCAGCTGCAGCTTTGTCACACCAGGCAGAGGGACACCTGAGTGACAGAAAGATAAGCTTTTCCCAGGAGGAAGACATGCACGCTCTTATTAAAAAGTACAAATTAAAGCCCCTCTACTGGGCTTAAGCCTGTCCCATTTATTTTCCACACCACCTCACTGCACTAAAACACATCACCAACCCGATGCTGCTGGAGAAAGGGCCAAACCATGAACCTCACGAACCTCAAGAGAGCTCACCATGTGAACAACTCACCAAGGCAAGAAAGGGCTCTCAGAGTAAACCCCAAGCCTGCATGTGGTCTGGGGTGAGGCAACAACTGTCCAAAATGCAAGCTAGATCCTGCCAGCAATTCCACAGTGTGGGGCCAGCACAGGCAGCTCCAAAGGAGGTGACCATCCAGCTCCTCCTCCAATCTTTCTGCTGGCCCTTGAGGGCTGAGCAAGCTGAGCTCAGAGCTGAGGTCTGGGCTCCATGGGCGGATGCCTTTGGGACATCAATGCCAAGGACGTCCCTCCACACAGGGAGAGTCACCACATGAGAGCTGTACTCCATCTACCTCAGTCCCCTCCTTACTACGGCACGGAAACATCAGATTTAAAGAAAAAAAAAATCAAAGGGAAAACATTAATAAATAATAATCAAGATCATCTGCAGTTTTAATGATAAGCTATTTAATGAATTATAAAGTACCTATAACTCAAAGTATGAGACTGTACATTGTCAAAACTGGCATTAAAGTGTATGGAGATAATTAAGCAATAATGACCTCCACAGAGGGCTTTTCCTGGGAATTAATGACCAGTCGGGAGGAGCTGATGGCTCAAGGCACAAGCAAGGGCCATTAACCCCAGCTGGTCATTAATGCTCAGGAAATGCCCGGCACTGAAGCCGTTATCCTCAGCGTATGATAAAACAAAGGGGGAGCAGTTATTAATACCTGAATTTGGGGGCTGCTGGGAGAGGTGATGTTTGCAGGTACTCGGGTTCATGCCCGACCATACGCCATCTCTGGTACTCCCAGACCTGGCTGCTCTCAGGAGCACATCCCAACACAAACCCACCTGGAACCCCCCAACACCAGTGTGTGGGGGCTCTACCTGCACAGACAGAGCCCACCAGACAGCTTTGCAACCAGAGAGAGTAAAAGCAAAACATCCTAACAGCAACACAAACCCAAGATTTTGTATCAAACCAAATTTTGGATCTTAAATCCTTGAGCACCCCCAGGCTCCACCCAAAAGCAGATCAGAACAGCTTCCTTTGAGCCCAAACCTGCAGGCTTCTCTCCCGAAACTCATCCTCACTTCAAGGAGACTCAAAGGAAGAGGAGTGTCACCTTCTAGTGGGGCAACCCAAAAACTAACACAAAGCTGACCCTACATGCTGGGCTTGCATCTTCCCACCACGTGCAGCACCACAGAGCGGGCTGGCACCAGCTCAAAACCTCAGCCAGATGCCAGAGACCCTCACCAAGGTGTCAAGGCAGAGCACAAGGCCAAATGTCTACATCCCCAGGAGGGCATGGAAGGATTTGGGGGGGACAGCCCCCTGGGATAGATCCCCCCAACATCCTAAACAGAGGGGGGGAACAGAATGAGCTGTTCACTGGGGTAATGAAACCCAGCTGCCCGCTGCTCCCAGCCCCAACTTCTACTCATCTCTCCTGTCCCCCTCTCCAACACCCAGCATGTTTGGTACCTCTGCAAGCCCAGAGTCGCCATCATGTTTTCCCCTGGCTGGGGAAGGAGGCAAAGGGTGGGTCCATCCCCCAGCCCATGGGGAGACAGGAGCACGGTGCCCTACCCCATCTGCAATTATCCAGCCTTGTTCTAAACGAACCTGTGGGGGAATTAAGAGATTTGGATTTTCCGCTATATCCCCTCTGGTCATTTATTTACCCCAGTGCTGCATTGTTGCACTGAAAATGAATAAACATTCTGGGAGGTGACAATCACGGACCATTTTGTCCTGTAGGATCACAGAGTATGTAAATTTTCACCTACACAAACAAATCCATGATGACTGTAAATATTCCCAAATTATTCTCTT
The DNA here is from genome assembly GCA_013400835.1 of Zapornia atra. Taxonomy (NCBI): domain Eukaryota; kingdom Metazoa; phylum Chordata; class Aves; order Gruiformes; family Rallidae; genus Zapornia; species Zapornia atra. Next base: position 31,035 of record VZTU01022062.1, on the reverse strand, counting down.
TCGGACAGGAGCTAATCACGCTGCTTGTGAGAACACAGCAGTGATGTTTGTTGGCAAAATACAGGATTTGTTTAAGTTTCTTAGAATCTGGGAAGAAACCTAGAGCAGCTCCTCAATCACAGCATTTCTCTTCAACTGTTTACAATCGATCAGAAGAGAAAAAAAAAAACCTGAGTACCCCACTGGCAATACGGAGTTTCCAACAATTATCCATTAAAAACAGCTATTGCTTAGGAGAGGAAAATCACTACATGAGGAAAATTAGTGCTTGTTAGTACATGTAATATTCAGAATCACGAGCTGAATAAAAGCAGCAATGCAGAAACTGTTATCAGCAGAGAGAAAATTATTCAAGTATGCATTTGAGTAATTCTGCATTTTAATTTAACCCTTTGAAACATTAATCAAACCGTGGCTAATTATAGGAATTAAGGAATTAAACGATGGAATCTTCTAAAAGATATTATTTAAAAGGCAGTTTATACAATTACTTGTATAGATGTTTGCTTTAAAGAGGGAAACATTTCTACTGTAATGAAAAGGGTCTTAGAAAATTAAATTAACAAGGGGGGACCAGGCTGATATGAAACTAAATTAGCATCAAATGCAAATTACAGGGTACTTAATGGTAGAAACAGGTGCAGAGCAGGTCCCTAAATGAGATAAATGAATAAAACATCCCTCTGCACAAATGTGGAAGCTGACACAAAGTCAATGATATGAATAATTCAGCAGCCTCCACACTGCTGTTGAGGTCAGCTTTCCTTGACCTTTGAAACAGGAAGTAAAATTCTGTCCAAATTTGAGTGACTGGAAATGCAGCAGTTATTTGTTGGGGGGATGGGGGGGGGTGGAAAATCCAGATTAAAACCCCCAAAATACAAACCCACAGTATTGGTGTGAGCATGTGTGTATATACCCATCAGATGATAAATCGCAGCGTTGAATACATGGATCAGCAGAAGAAAACATGCAGAAGTGGAAACACTCTGAACCACCAGAGTCACGGTGGGTGCAGGCTGTTTGTTTCAGCCTAAAACTCTAAAACAACGTGTGTGTATGTGTGTGTGAGACAGGAGAGTGTTTGGGTCATGGCATGATCTAAGCATGTTCAGAGCTAAATGGTTTCATCTTTCAAAAAATAATTTAGTTGTGCTAAAGGGGATATTAATAGAGTCAAAGTCATTATATTTCAGACATTAAGGAAATCAAATCATATAAAAGTAGCTGTTCAAAGCTGAGCAATCAATCATTTTCTTCACTATAAACTTTTTTTTTTTTATTAAAGGGACTGGGAGACTTATTTTCTGGACTTTTTACCTAAGCTACCAATTTAGTCACTATTGCATTTCAACCATAAAAAAGTCACAATTTCCAGTGCAGACAGCCCTAAGAACAGTTTGCAATGAAACACAGGCTGTGCAAGTGTGCACGCGTGTGAGAGAGCCGTTGAAGTAGAAATTGTATGGATATACATGTATTTTACATTGATATTTTAAATGTAAACAAGCCACAAACACAAATTCCTGTCTTCCAGTGAATGAACACTTCTCTCTCTTAAAAAAAGTAGAAATCTAGAGCAGCTACCTTAAATCCAGTGCAGTATCTCCAAATCAGCATCCTTGTAACTAAACAGAGAAGATTTCTGCTCCTTTCCCTATGACAAAACACCCGGCTAAAAGCATAGGTCACCTAATTTCTGACTAGATGTGCAGTCCTAATTTCAAATTGAATTTGGCACTAAAAAGAGATTAATAAGGTATGACAAATAACTAATTTCTCCAAGCTGGAAAGGAAGGAAGAGCATCACCCCTCCAGCTTGTCTTCTAAGGCAACAAAAGATGTGAGATAACAGAAGTTCTCTCTGCTCTTCCTTTTGCTGGATTAATCTCTTTTTACCTGCTTACCTGTCAGCTGCAGAACACAGGGCCGATATAGAACATTTTCTCCTATCAGGGGTTAATTTGATTTTCTATGTTTTAGGCAGGTGAAGCCCAAGAAAGGCACTGCAGGGATACACCTCCACCTCGATAAAGTTTTGTGAGCAGTTAAGGGAAGGTCTCGCAGCAGCCACCCTGAACATACATATTAATGAGATTTAAAAAAAATAATAATAATAATCAGCCCCAATATTGCATAATCCCACGTGGCAAACTGAGCACCAGTAATTTGGGGGCTGAGTTCACGACTCTGCTCAGCTCCAGGGTTGTGTGCAAAGCAGCTCCCTCCGAACGCCAGCTCTGAGAACCCAGCTGGTTCTCATTTCCAAACAACCAGTTTCTCTATCCCCAAGTGCTAAAGAAAATAATCCCAGCAATCCATGACTACACGCTTTCACAGGGACAGCAGTGAGAATTTGATTGTAGAGATAATTAAAGTCATTCCTGAAACTTCCAAGGAAAAGAAGTCGGGGTGGGAGGGGGTGGAGGAGGGGGAGAGCAATGGGGACAACGATTCTCGTGTTTAAAATGAACTAAGCAACTAGTTTGGCTTGGAGGACGGGTGGGGGATGCATACACACTACTTTTAGGGAATTTGTTTTCCTGAAAATCCTCTCTCCTGCACTCTAATAGGTACAATATTTGCAAAGAAAATTTAATAGACTGTGGTGAGTAGGAAGATTAGAATGAGTTTTGGAGCCTGGATGTTCCTAATTTGACAGGAGCATCCAGAGGGGAATGCTTTTGCATTCTGGTAAACTTGAATAAAATTATGTACAGCCACTTCGATTAGAAGGGTTTAAAGGGAAATGATACCATAAAAGCAATAAAACCAACTGCTATCTGCTTCAAACACTGAAAACATCTTTTTAAAATTAATGTTTCCTGCTGCCCTGCCATGAGTTTAGGTCTGAAATAATTTTCATATTAACAACACTCAAGAGCAGGTCTATCTAGAGCCAATCATGCGACTGGATTAGTCCTCTACATCTTTCCAAAACACTGGAGTAATTTACACCACTCCAGCTGGTGTAAATCAGCAAGGTGTCCCCGGCATCAGGAGAGCTGCAAGGCTCAGGCTGCACATAGAAATCATCGTCATGATGGAGATTTTAAATAAAAAAACCAACAGAAACAACACAATAAAAGCCTTGCTCCCAGCAAAGCTAAATTGTACAACCCCCGTGTCACGCGTCTACTCTGACCCTCGTCATCCTGAAATCGGTGTGAAATTCAGAGATGGAGAGAAAGAGTTTAAAGCACTTGTAATCTCTCCGTCTGCACTATCTGCCTTGAGCAGGAAGGAGGGATCCGCTCAATGAGAGCTATTCAGGGCCTCTCAATTAACCTGATTAGTTCAGCACGCTGCTCTCATGAATGACACCTTATCTTGGAAATGAAGGGGAGAAAAAAAAGCCCTTCCTCCTGGAGATGCAGGCGGCCCCTAAAGCCAAAGCAGCAGCGCCCATGGGGCCGGGTCCCCCATCTCCCCAGAGAGTTGCTTTTGGGGTGGCAGGGCCAGGCAGCCCAGGTGGCCCAAGCTGGGAGGGGGTTCCCCTCTTTCAGAGCCAACCAGGCACATGATGGGATTTTCTGCAGCTCTTTAACCCTTCCAGCACTGCGCAGAGCCCAGCCGTGATGCTGCCTGCAGGTAAGAGGTAGAGCAGCCGAGGGGGCGAACCCCCCACCAAGGGAATGGTGCCTTGTTTAAGTGTGTTGTAGTCTGGAACTTGTTTCATATGTGACAGATTAATGAGCGATAACTGGGTTACCATGGCAAAAAGCATTCCCAAAATTCTCTTTTGTTTCCAGAGAACAGTCTCCCTTTTTGGGAGGATTCTCACCACCCCTCATACTCCACACACACACACACACACACACACCCCTCAGTCATGCCATTTTTACAATAACACAAATATTAACTAATAGCATGTTGTTCTTTCAAACGCACATGGCTGCAAATGTCAACAAGGTTGACTGTACATACAAACTCCAAGAATCTATCGGGGAAAATAGGTGTCTCAATTGCAATTATAATGCTGAAAACTCGAATTTATGAATGCCCAGCCAACTTTGAAGGCATTTATTAGAGAAACTCTGATGGCTTCGAAAGTATCAACGCACTAATGACGCATTAGGGCATGATGTATTAATGTTCTTGTAACTTCTGACAAATTAAGTTGCCATTGTCACAGCGGGGCAATCCTTCAGAAAAATAAGAAAAGTTCCCCTGTCGTGGTATACAACAGATGACAATTCACATACACGTAATGGGGCTTAGTGAGAAGTTTTCCTCCTACACCACAGCACAGTTTATTCCGTTTTTCAGAATGCCAGAGCTATTACAGAGCTCATTCTGCTTTTTAAAAAGTAAAAAAAAAAAAATATATAAAAGGTAGATGCAGCCTAGGGATTATTTATCTCTCACTATGCCCCTGGTTCAGCAGCACTCAAAGCCTGGCAGCCAATGGAGCCTGGAGACACTGGAGCCCAGTAACACCAGACCACGGTGCCAACGGGCACCCAAGACCCAGAGATAAGAAAATAAATCAAGTTTTGTGAAGCTGCTTTTAGCACATAAGGAGCCCCAGCTTGAGAAACAAATTCTGCTCCAGTATTGCACAAGCACCCCTTTGTAACACAACGGGAATCCCTGGTGTTTCTTTAAGAGGGGCCAAAACCTGGTCCCAGTTGTGGGGCAGCTATCACAAAACACATGCAGGTCCTTTCCTCCTGCCTGCATTACCCCCAGGAAGATGTGATGTGGGATGTGCTCCCATCTGCAGCCGAATCCCAGCTCGTGCGGGACTGTGCAAGCGATGCAGAGGCACACGGAGCAGTCTGGAGGAGATGCTACCGTCAGATCTTAATAGCTCTGAGTGTGGTTAATTTTCTTCTTCTTTTAGAGCAAAGAACTTTATAATGAATAAAGAATACATTTCTCCTCTTCTCGTGTCATCCTTCTACAAAATCTGAACTAGGTAAAGTGGTTTTTAACATCCACTTATCAAAGTGACTTAACATCTGGGAAGTCAGCCAATGGTTATGTAGTGATGCAGATGCCAAAAAATCCAACTGAAAGATTATATTCAGGGAGATTACAGAGAAGACCTGACTCAACTGGGTGGAAGTAGATGGTTATCCTGGTCAGGAAAGCCTGAGAGCGCCCCTGAAAAATCACGAAGAAAATAAAGGAAAATAATTAAGTTTTAAACAGCTTCTTTTTAACCCATTACAGACACTGGATCCTGTACCAATAACTTTTCCAAAGGGAAATGTTGGACTCAACAGATGAACAGCTTGGCAAAGTCCAAGAGAAGGTGAACAGAAAATGATTTTTCATCTCTGAAAAGTCGCCGAGACAACACTAACAAGAGGAAGATCCTTTTTTATTGCTAGATATTCACAGTGGGATATCCATTCTCTCTAACATTTACTTTATATAAAATTTATCCTTTCCAGGGTCACAATTCTGTCGCTTGGGGGCCTGTTTGAGTTTGTTGGGGGTTTTTTTAATTAATCTGTGAAAAGATTACCTAAACATTCAGCTAATTGAATGTTGTGATTAACTGATACAGTTCACAACTCTGATTAGAAAGTCAAGGTGAGAGGAGAGCTGCGAAACCCCGAGTGTACTGCAGACCTTTAGGACCCTGGCACTACAGCATTGTAGCATCGCCTCTTTTTTTTTTTTAAGCCCCATTTTTCATCTCTTTCTAGCCCGGCATGGCACTGGAAGAGTTAAAGAAAACAATAAAAGAACAACTGAGTGTACAGGGTAGGATTTAGTGGCATTTACTTTTAATCTATGGTCCTTTGCTCTGTGGCTTATCAGCCCTATGTCAGCCCTTTTTCCTCCTTTATATTTCATGAGGGGACCCACATGCTGGTACTGAGAGACAGAGCCCAAGTGTCTGTAAGCTTTTTGTCAGGTAAAAAGAGAAGAAAAAGGAAAGGAACAAGAGGAAAAGCAAAGCTAAGAGGCATCTATTAGATGTCACTAGGCTTTTGTATTCATGTCAATGATTCAGGATTAGAGTATTTGAAATAATCTTATTGAGAGAACTCAAAAGCCCCACAGAGGGAAAGCCTGCTCAGTAGCATATGGCAGAGCAGTGGACAATATCTTATTAAGGATGTGTTAGCTAACACCATTACTTTTTATATTACATTACCGAACTATTGTGCCTCAGCCGGTTAGTGAGATGGCATAGTTGTGGAATGCCATTTTGGAGGCTACTGCATCATTACAAAACCAGAGAGGTTTGGCCGGGCATCCAGGCACAGCACGGTGGGGGGGTGGCAGTGCTGCTCCCTTGCCCCCCCTCCCCGGATTGCTGGGGAAGGGGAACCCACACTTCACCAGCAAAGGGGGAAACAATGTCCCAATGATGTCCCCAAGAGTACCAGCAGCCGCTTGGCTCTCATCATGTGTGACACCATTCAGTGCCCACCCACCTTTCCCCACACACCCCCAAAATTTGGGTCCTTGCCTTTCAGGTCTGGCTGGCTCACTGCTGCAGGGAAAAACAGCGGGTATAGAAGGCAGCTTCTGCTCTGTCTCCAACAAAAACTCCCAAACTATTGCCAAACTCGGCCTCTTGTCAGATGAAGGGAATTTAATTTTGTTATAGTGAATGCTGTTAGTCTAAAAATCTTTCTGTGCTCTTGGACAAAAGCTTGTAATTGGAGAAATAGCTCTTTTTAAAGTTATCTTCATCTGCCTACACCTTTAGAGGCAGCAAGAAACCAAAGACAGAACAGCACTGTTCATAGCATCTCAGTGATTGCCGTGAAAGGCTCTATATCTGGGTCACTTTACTACTGTCCAGTATATAATTTCAGTGAGTTGAAATAAAGCCTTTTAATAACTAATTTCATATAATTCACATATTAACAGCACCAGAAAATTTGTTTTCACATTGCCTATTGCAAAACACTATTTTTAAAACGTGGGTAGAAAATTATTTGTTCTGCTTCAAAAAAAACCTTCCAAAATACTGTCCTTAGCAAAAAAAGTAAACACTCATTTGATACAGTAATATATTCTGATCATAAACTACCTATGCAAAGTCGCTAATGTGACACACTGAGAACTTTGTATGGCTTTTCTGTACTTTTCCAGAACTGTTACAGGAAAAAAAAACAACAAACCAAACATGATGCTACAGGGAAAGAGAAAAAAATTCATACCAGTATTTACCACTACTACTACAGGGACTTGCTGCTCTCTGAGGACAACATTAAATCCATTTCTACAAAGTTATCCCAGTTGTGATTTACACAGAAACCTACAATTGTTTCTTACTCTCTTTTAGCTTTATTAGTTAGATGTTGTATTAAAATTATATACCTCCAGCAGGCAGGCATGAATTTGAATATAGCATAGTTATTTTTGTAGATACAGCCAATTATTTATAAGAACACATTTCAGTGGCTAGAACATGTGAACATTTATGACTACTCACAGGAAGAAAACTACTCATATGCCTCAGCTTCTGCAGAATAAGGCTTGCATTATGTTTTTACCCAATAAACACTGGGATAGAGCTAAGGCATTTTTCATGTTCAGAACAATTTTAGCTAATCTGCATTAAAACTGAGGATGATCTTTGTGAATGTGTTTTCCTATCGCTCTTATTCATGTGTGCATTCCCACTATGACGGCAAATATGGGAATAAATCAGGCGTTAAGATGGGATAGGAAATTTATCCACACCAGAAACTGTATGTATATATATATATGTGCATATGAGACAAAGCTGGTGTTTTTACCCCCCAAGAAATCTCTGCTCTTGAAAAAAAGAAGAACTGGCACAGAGCTGCATGGAGCCTGGGAGTCCACGGCACAGAGCACATCCTGCCTGCTGCAGGACACGCTTTGAAGTAGGAGTTCGTGTTAAGAAATTGATAGGTATGGATAGCACATTTGAAGTTTAGTGGCCAGAAACAAAGGGATGGATCGCCCTGCCAGGTCCTGAGCTCCTCTTGGGACCAGCCCAGCGCGCTTGGAACTTTTCTGATGCTGTGGGGGGTCACTACACAGAGGCAGCCAAACTTTTTTAAAGCACCTCTAAGCTCGGATGCCCAAATCCTGCCATCTGAGTGGAGCAGCAGGGCAACCCACGAGGTCTCCATTAGACCTCGGGGTGCTTCTTTGCACAATTTAAACCATGGAGTCTCCAGGATGGACTTTGAACAGTTAGACAAAACAATGCAGTCTCCAAAAACAGTTAACCCCTGCTGACCAAGACTGAAAGACTCAGACAGAACCCGAGGGACTTACCAACCTGCTGGCAGCCACACCCCTGAAAGCAGTAAGCACAGAGCTGCTCACCCCGGGCTCACATCCACCCAAGGCAGAGCAGAGCTATATGGACATGGACATGCTGACCTTAGAGTCTGAGGGCAGTAGGTCCAGTCAACTGCACTCACGACCCTTTTCTGGATGGACAGCATAATTGACCAAGCCCCAAAGGGCTGTAGAAGAGCACTAAAGATGGTAGTCAAATGCCAAAAGCAATACATTTGACTGGTCTTCATTTTCCCTCATCACTAGGACATTCAATACAAGCCTAAATTTGTATTCTCCACAGAAAAATCTCAGTTTTCAAACTGCACCAGGAGAATCACTTCCCTTCGGGAATGGGATCATCTACCTACCCAAAGACTACACAACGTCTAGCACAATGAGCCTACTTTGCAGTGACAGCCTCTCTTAGAGCACCACGATATTAAATAGTAATAATCAGGCACAAGATCGCAGTGAAAAAAAGCCCAAAACCGATTCAAAAGGCATCACAGAGAGAAGCAAGAAGCTATTAGTGTGAAATGTTTGCAGTGAAACCCAAAACCACATAAAGCTTGCCTGGTTTGGGGTTTTATAACAAACTGAAAACTCAGAACAGGTTTGCTGAGAAAAATCACAAACCTCCTGAGCAAAGCTGAGATGAAGTTAAGGTTTTGCATAACAGTTTTGAGATTATACAAAAACTCTTCTACTTAGGGGCGGAGGGGAGATAAATCAAACAAACAATGAGCAGGAGCTGGTTTGACCCTGACCAAGTTCACTGAACCCCAAGAGCAAAATAAATTAATTTTGAAGCAGCAGTGTTATGTGCCAACCCCAGTAGGCTGAAACCAAGAGATTTTTACAAGAACCCTTCAAAGTTACCCCCATCTCTAGTGCCTTCTTCACAAGAAAGAGGACTGACACTGCTTGCGCTGGGAGCACTGGTAGAGGGACGAGCTTCTGACTCTGTATGAGAAGCATCTACTGATCGGAGTCTCCCATGTATCACAAAGGCTCAAAATGCCTTTGGTTGCCTAAGTCATGTGGGAAATGTTTTGGGTAATGCTTCTCAGCTGCATCAATCACAACCAAACCTCGAGGATGTGTGTTTCGGTCCCTCCCCTCTCAGAAATGTAAGAGTTCACAGGCTCCGGGAGCTTGCGTGAAATGCTTGAGGCCAACTTCTGCCAGTCTGAACACCCTGCTTAAAAACCCAGAGGGTTTAGGCAGCACAGCCTGGGAGACATCTCTATGCGATGCTGGGGGTAGTTCTCTGTTGCCCAGTTTCTGCTCCCCAGACTCGCTCCCTGATGGATCAGTAACTCACATCTGGCTTTGGAAGGGGCAGAGCAATGAGGTGGGCACTTTCCAGTAAGACAATCAAGAGAACAGCCAAATATTCAAGCCCAAGAACATTTCTCACCCATGTCTTGACATCTAACAGAGAGTACCATGCCTGCTCTTCTGGTCCTCCTGTGTGCAAAAGCCACCCAGGACAGATGGGACCCACAGTCTCCTGCAGCCTCATCCCCCATGTGGGCAAAGGGGATGAAGGATATAACTTTCCCTGACCCTGTATGACCAGATTTGTCCACCACAGACAACTGGGAGGACCAAGAACACAACCAGGACAGGGCAGGCACTGGGACTCTTGCAAAGGGACCACTACCAAAGCTCCTGGCATCTTCTGCCACTTTGCCGTCACACCAGTGCTGTGATGAGCCCGTGTCCCTTAGGCTGGTTGGGGAATCAGCTGCAGCACTGATCCCATCCCCTGCAGCAAAGCAAGCCTCAGCAGCTCCCTCACAAGCAAAACACCCATCTCATCCTGTTGCCAGCACCTCTCCTGAAGCTGCAGCTCTGCCGCCCATATCTCCATCACCCTCCCTCTGAGCATGGAAAGCAACTGCAAAATGCATTAATCGCCACATCTGCCCAACAAGTGCATTTGTGGGGAGGATGCAGTGAGTCTGATACAGTCCTGTGTGTCATTTTTCCACCTGCCTGGTATTTAAGATGAAAAGATGATCAGGCCCATAAAATACAATCCACTAGGTGATGACTTGTAAAGTGGTAAAACGGAGACATTCAAAGTCATTCACGCCTCTTTTCATGTCATTGCACAGTGAAATCCTACCCACAAACATAAAATTTTTCAGGTTAAAGGCTGAAAGATTTCAAAAACACATGTAGGTAAGTAGGTTCCCTCCATAGCCGCAGCAGCTGGGTGTGCTGGGGACAAATCACATAGAGCCCAGCTGAGCATCCTATATGGCAGGAGTCAAAAGCACCCAGGCCCTTCAAACGCTGGTAGGAGGTGATGCAGTAAAATGCACCTTGGTGTCAGCTGATAATAAAGTATAAAAAATATTATGGTCTCCAGCCCACAAATCCCCACCCCTGCTCCACAGACAAGAGCTCTCATTGCACTGGCAATGCATAAACCATCTCTTCAAATCCAGAGGGAACCTCATTCCTCAGAAATTTGCATCAGAAACTGCACATGAGGGTCTTCAATATACTGCTAGAGATGGGCTGGAATAGGCCCTAGTCATCCTCATGCTGACCTACTGCCTAAGAGCACACAGCCTCACCTGGGGGAGCTCCAGCACAAAGCCCCTTAACCTGCACCACAGCTCACGTTTATCTACCCAAAAGGTAGACAGTCATGAAATTTCTTAAGTAGGTCTCATCTGTATTGGTAAATCTCAGCAAAGCCGATTTCAGGTCGCTGTCATCAGCCTGCTTGAGTATTCTGGGAAGAAGCAAAAATTTAGGATGGACCAGCAATTGCCAAGCAGGCTATTTTCAGCCCTTTTTCCATGCAGTGTCACAAGCTGGAGGTATATGGTATAGATCCTACATGCTGAGATTTTTCTGCCACTATATTTGGGATTGCACTGGTTATTCCTATTTTATCAGTCAGTAGGACTCCTGTTTACTGGATGCACCCATAAAAGGTAAAGAAGCCCCAGCAGGCACGGGTAACACCATTAAATATCGGTCCCGACAGTGGTAACTTGGGTTTAAAAGTTTGCTGAGAGAGGAGCCTCTTTCCTGAACCAAGGAACAATATAAAGCCCCACTTTCCCCCCTATGTGACTTTTGTCATTATCATCTTTTCTGATTCTTACAAAGCAAACCTAATTAGGAAGCTCTCTCATTAGTCTTCCAGAAAAATTAGCACAGCTTATGCTAATTACTCCTGTAAAATTTAATAAACTCGTTGAAATGGGAATAGTCTAATGAGGTTTTATTTATTGAACTAAGATAACTGTAAGGAAAAAGGTTAGGCCACCAGGATATCCAGAGTGGTAATAAAACTACAATTTATTCAATTTCTTCACAGGAATTTTATTGCAAACCTTTTAAATTCAAATATGAGTTACAATTTGAAAGTTAAATCAATCTAGAATTTAATTTAATAACAGGAAGTGCTCTGTGTTTTCTTTAAGTGTGATTACAATACAGCCCTGCCGCCGCGCTCGTAGGAGGAATTGTGCATTTGTATTGTGACAATAATACCCCTTTTAAAATGAGTTCCTGTTCATCAGATCTTCATCTCAACACATGTAACTGGATTAGCGATAAAATATACAGGCTATGCTAAGAAGATGGTTCAGACACACGCAGGTTTCCACGAGTCTTCCTTGAAGTGACTGCTCTATAAGCTTAATAGATTTATTTGGTTCTCCAGAGAAAATTTAGATCACTATATGAGTATAAATTTCTTTTAGGTCCCTTTCGCTGCTGTATCTGCTGATAGCATAATACAGGAAAGCATTTGTGTAAAGGATGAAGTAGTACCCTGGTTGTGTTTCAAACACAACTAGAGACTTCTAAAATCCCACTTTTTGATGAAATAAAAACATGCAATTTGCTTTTCATACATACCCAGGGTTTGAAAAAGAACACAACGTGTGCAACTTTGAAGTTGCCAAACAGCCTCTTCGCCAAGTCCCCTGAACCACCACAAAGATGGAGCTCTCTCTATCCCAAGTTTCTCTAGCCTCATCAAAGAGAATTAATCGATCCAAAATAGTATTCCAGCATGTAAGAAGAGGATAGCATTTCCATGTAAGTACATATGTTAAAAATCCCACGGATAGATTCTACGTTAAATTCTATGTTAGGTCAGAGTCTGTGGATTCGCAGGATTTGATGCAAGAGTTAGATTAAATCCATAGGCAAGACTTAATCGGAGTGGGAGTGCTTTAGCCCAAATGGTAAATGTATTCTGTAAGCTCACATGCAAATAAAAATAGCTAAATATGGTTTTGCATATCAATTGACATAATAGTTAAAAATTGCGTGCATGGAGAAGTGACAATGGAGCTCAACTAAACACATGGTCTGACTTGTGCAGGCATTTTAATGTTAGAGCAATTTTAAAGGACTTTTTTTAAGGTAAAAAGGCTCCATATAGATCACTTCATCCTTTCCAAACCAAAAGGGGGAAAAATGAATAGGATAAATGTCACAAGAAACATCACTAAAGCCACTAACTGTATAAAGCACATACTTATTTGGCCTAAATTGTTTGAACTAGCCCCGGCCAAGAAAAGGTTTTAAGTACCCTACTGGGACAGATGCGAAGCGGCAACAATAGAAGCCACACTAATGCAATCCAGGTAACACAATCCTGTTTCAAAAACACGGGGAGGGCTAATTACAGTACTGCTGAGTCAAATTTCTTATACCATTGCAACCCACAGGAACAGGTCAAAATCAAATGTTATTCAAACCACAGTCATATCAACCTTCTGTATCAAAGTCACAATTTAAAACCAAGTGAGGAACTTAAAAGCTTAACCCGTTCACAAGCCGAGCGGGACTCAGTGTGGGTGGTGAGGTAGGGTTTGCATTGTCATCTTTAAATTATGTTTAGCTCACATTTTTTAAAAATAATCTTCAGAATGGGTACCTTTTGCATCAATTTACGTAAATACTGATAAATTGATCGCTGGTAGGAAGCTAAATCTGGTGGGTTTGGGGTTTTTTTTATCATGTAACTGTTTTCCTCACTTTGCAGGAAGCGTGTAACAGACAGCATCCCTGGCTTCCAGGATTTAAAATGATTTGAAACTAGCAGTTTTGCATACTAGATAGTTAAACAAAATATTTCCGTAAACCTGCCATTAGCATCTTAACATCTCACTTCCCAGTACAATGAAAAATTCATGTGAATTTTGTAGCTTTCATGTCACTCAAAATGCCACTCTAACACCATGTTTATAGCGTTCAACTCTGCAGCAGGCTTATAAAACACATCTCTATAGAGATTTCACTGTGGGGTTTTTCCCCCCAGCCACTTCCCCTGGTACTACCTAACGCTCACAGGAGATGAAAATACACCTAGTTAAAATAGATAGATCTTCTGAGATTTACACATCCACAGGATTACTTATTACAACTAATCAAAACAGCTGCTGTAAGTTTCCCAAATATACTTTCTTATCCAAATTCAAACAAGAACAGTAAACCTGAGGGCCCAGGTTTACTGGCCAAGCTCTGCCATACCCTGGGCACGAGGAACCCAACACGTCCAACCCTGGTCACCCTCTTTCATAAAATTGGATGAGCTGGCACAGAGTATACTTCAAACTTAATATAGCAAGCATTAACTCAGACAATAACACAAGGAGAAGCACGCTCCTCTATATTCTTGCCCCTATATGTATAGGTAGTTTCCCTTCAGGGTGCGTCTGTTCACAGGTTAGTGGAAGGGTATTGCTTTCCCCAGCTGATGACAGACACTTTCAGTACTTTGTGGCCATTTAATTCTTCTAGGGTAATGCTGCATAATAACCTGCTTATCACACGTGGCTTTGTACGATGAGTCTGGATAATTAAAATGTAAAAATGACTATTTGGCTACCATTTTGCATAATTTGTTAGCACAGAAACTACACATGGCTCAGAAAAGCTGAAATGGATGTGTTGTACTACACTGATTTACCCAGTGATGTCAGATTAGCAATATGGATCTGTTTAAAAACACAATAATTAAGACAGGCAAAAATGAATTAATCAACTGACAATGCAGTCAAAATAGTATTCCAACCGAAGAAAATCGCAGGAGGGAAAAAAAAACCCCTTACTTTGCAGATCTATTTTTTTAACTGTTTTTATGTATAAATAAAAACCTTAAAATGTAGATGGATTGCATCCAACAGAACTACTGTAGCTAAAAGTGATAATGATTCAAACATTTTTCAAATAAAAGTTAAATATTTATAAGCGCCCAACCACATTTCATAAATCACAAACTATTATTATTTTATTCCTGAAGCTTCCCTGGCACAGCATGTGAATTGAGCCACAGAAAGTCAGAAAGAAAAATCTCCTCTTTATGCACATGAATCAGTTACAAGAAACAGAGCCCTCCAAAGAGCAGGTCGCTCCGTTATCCTCCATATGGCCCTTCCACGGCGATCGCGATTGCAAAGCACAACTAATTCGGTATCAAAAACAAAATTTCATCCATATATACTGCTAATTCTTCCCCATTAGCAACACAGGGCAGGTGTTTCATTATAATGAGGAGGGGAAGAGGGAAAAAAAAAAAAATGGAAGGAAACAATAGCAGTCCTTACCTGTCAATTATCACTGGATCTGATGGAGTCTCATTTCTGTTGCCACAGCTTTTCTTGTCACAACAGCGGCTGCAGAGCAAAAGTGAAAGGATTTAGTGCGACCATTACACTGTAAAATCATCATTACGAACATGGTAGGTTCAAATTGCCGGCTAGAGTTACCGCTCGGTCCCTGCCTGGAAATCAGTCAAATGTAGTGGGTCACATATGGGTTAATTACTATGTTTAACTTCTTGCACAGCTGGTTAGCAAAGGAAAATATAAAAAGAGTGGGGTTTTGCCCCTTTCACAAATAATAATTCAAGGATCACCCGAAACAGGGAGACCTGCCTATTTGTAGGCTCTTTTCCATAGGGTTTAACAGTTGTCCCACATACGCTCGCACACAAAGTAAGGCGGCTTTTCCCCTGCTGAGCCTGGATTTTACATTTGCTTAACGCTTATGTTACACACCCGCAAGATACTCCCGCTTCTACACAGAGCCAAATTCTCAGCTACCAGGAAACCTCCCCCTGAAGTCCGAAAGCACCATTATTCTCCCTTGAAGAAACACTGTCGTTAATGGGGGAGCTAAAATGCAAGCGCCATCGGCGGCGGCTTTTTTTATGCTCGAGCGTGCCCATTGCCCCAAGTTTTCTGTGCATGTTAATGATTGCTAATGCCATGGAGAGCACAGCTCCAGCGGCTGGTGCCCTGCGTCAGGTCAGATACAAAGCAGGCATGTGAAATATAAGCTCCGTCTCCCAAAGCACTGCTCCATCGCTGACCTGGAGGCTGGGATTCTTTTGAACCAAGGCGGCTCATTGTTTCCTATGAGAAGTTAAATTGTTGTTTGTGATGATTCCTTGTCAGGGGTTGTTGTCCATTAGGAGCCATAAATGTATTGCAGGTACGCTCACAGGCAATATACATGTGGTCTGCTCAGGGTGGGAGTACCTCCTGGTGCATCTTGGGCTGCTGCTGAGCGATGAGGAGGCTGCCCACAGGATCCCTGTACTCCCCAGGAGCCCCTCTAAACCCACAAGACCAAGTCACAGCTACCCAGGTGAGCAAAGCCTCGGGCTTTCACCCACCCGCCCACCCCAGGGAGGATGCACCCACCTAGCAAGGAAAGCTCCTGTTTGATGACATCCCTAAACAGAAAATACTCCGCTGAAGTCAAGGTTCCAAGCAATAAAGTAATATTTCAAGAAGTTGCTGGTCCTCCCAAGCACTCCTGGGTCACCAGGGACCTGCTGGATAAAGCCTGAGCTGCCCCTGTGGGGTGAGAGCTGCAGGGGGCTGGGGACAGGGAGCAGAGAGCCCCCTCCTGAGGTGGCACCAAGTGACAGGCAGTGAGGACCACCCTGTTTTCTCTCCCTGGCCAGACCTGAACACATCTCTCCATTCAATAAGCTTTCTGCTAAACCTCAACCCCACACAACCATATCCTTGGAAAACACCAAGCTTGTTCCAAATGGTCTCCTGGGGACCTGTGCATCACCCAGCTCTGGGTGGCTGGCGGGAGCAGCCACTGCTCGCACTCCTACTCAGATGAACTATTTTCTTTTCCCCAGAAGGTGGAGGAACATCAGGGCAGGAAGAAGCCCTCAGAAGTGCCAGGGTATATAAATAGCCCTGTTGGGAGTATGACAAAGGTTCTCTTGTGTTGCTGAACAATAGAGTGAATAATATACAGTTACCCACCAAGATTAGCAATAAAGCAACTAACCACACTAAAGATAACAAAAAAAGGGGGCCTTTTA
The DNA here is from genome assembly GCA_013400835.1 of Zapornia atra. Classification (NCBI taxonomy): domain Eukaryota; kingdom Metazoa; phylum Chordata; class Aves; order Gruiformes; family Rallidae; genus Zapornia; species Zapornia atra. The sequence continues at coordinate 14,462 of VZTU01022062.1, read as the reverse complement.
CAAAAACAGCCTGTTTAAACATGGTTAAAAAAAAAATAAATTTTGTTTTCAAAGAGAGGAAAATACATAATTCTTTTCACCGCAAAAAGCTTCAAGGCAACTATTCAGGGCTGAAACTTTTCACAGTTAACACATGTGCGGTATCTTCATTTCGGTGGAAGTTACATTGTTTGGGATTGCCAAAAAAAACTGCTTAATTTTACAGCACAATACCACAATTGATCCACCAGAAAATGCAAGAGCCTTGGCACCCAGAAAGTATTAAAATTTAGGAAGGAATAAAATATGCTGTAGGTAAATAGTCATGTGGACGTTCGGGGGGTTTTTTTGCCTATAAAAGGACTTGTCATTGGAGTGCAGCTAGAATGTGTGGGGTGAGAAAATTTACCCACAAACAAGGCAATAAAAACTGCTAATCATTTTTAAATGATTAAAATGTAATTAGAAACAGAGTTGGCACAAGTTAAGACAATGCAGTTCTTGTGACTGCAGCAAATCAGGGCTGGTCCTGACATTCTCACAGCAGACTGGAGGGACAGAAATTGCCACACTTACTCAGGCAAGCAAAGGTTCCCAGGCTCCCAGACCGAGATGGGCAGATACCACCATCCACACACCACCAGGCTCAGAGGCTGGCACCTTCCTGGGGTGCTAACCCAGCAGGAGAGGCGGATGTGGGGGCCCAAAGACAGGGATGCTCTGGTCCCACCTCCTGCTGTGAGCAGGACGGAGTCAGTGCTGGCCAACAGGGACAACCTGACTTTGAGAGCAGGACAGGGCTTCCCAGGAGTGCACCCCGATAATCCCAAATAATAGTCGGAGACCTTCCTCCTTCCACTGCTGTTAGAGGGGTGATGTGGAAGAGGTGCATGACTGGCATGTCCCACTGTCTGGTGGCTCTGTGGCATTAAAGGAGGCACAAATTGTTCTTTCATGTGCTAGGTAATGAATTTCTAAACCTTAGCTTGGCCTTTTGCATTTCCCACCCCCCAACAGCAGAATCCACGGCTTTGTCGATCTTAGTTTTTCTATGCAGAGAATTAAAACATTTGCATGACTTTTAATCATGCAGACCCCAAGTTTGAGACTTGGTTTCATGGCACAAGAAGTGCTTTTTATTCAACTTGCCTTAAAAGTGTTGGCTTTTAGTTCCCACTTTACACTTGGAGAAAAACTTTCTATATATTCAGCACCCTTTCTCTGAAAGTATTTTAAAATTCCCAGGAGTTTCTTCAAGCCACCCAGAAATCTTCCAGCTCCCAGCAAGGCTCTGGGAAAGCACGGGGAGAGGCACTGAGTGATGGTTCCTTGCAGCCAGTATGGCAAGGACTTGTCCTCGCTGTCCCTCTGTGACGCTTGTTCCCAAGTGGGGCAAGGAGCCTCAGCTCGGGCACATCATCATCCTGGCCCACAGAAAAAGCCAGCAAAGATCAGTTTCTTTGAGGTGGTGATTGTTTTTAAAACAGGTAATAGTCCTTGATAGTAGCCTATTGCCATTACAACCCCCTCTGGCTCCTGCACTCCATCTCTGTCTACCCCAGGTTTACCCCCTCCTATTGCCATGCTCAGAGCTCATGTCCCAGCTCCACGTCATCCCTTTCCTGCCCCTCCATATCCCCTCCCTATCCCCTGACCACCACCACTCCCAGCTTTTGTTGCGGCCTTTGTCCTCACCCCAAGCCTCTGGGGACCCGCTCTCCTCATACCATCTTGCTCCATATCTTCCTCTTCCCTTCCCTGCACTTGAGCATCTCGATCCCACACTGCCTGGCTCCACTGCGTGCACGCAGGAGGTGACTTCCTCACCCCGATGTCTGGCACCCCCAAATCCTACCATCCCCACCCCAGCGTGGCAGCCAGGAGCATCGCTCACAAGAGGAGCCCTGCTTTGTGTATCTGCGCACTCAGGCTCTCTGCGGGGACAATGAACAATGAGAAATTATGGGGTGGTGGCACGTGGCCAGCACAAATGTGACTTTCCGATCATTTAGCCGAAAGGCTCTAACAAGTCGTTAGCGAGTCCACGGTGGAGATTCAGCAGAAGCTCCCAGCGAGGTGGGTTCCATCTTGCAGACATGCGGTTGGGACAACCCCTGCCCCAAACAGGCTCCTCGCCCTGAAGCATGGAGGTACGGGAGCTCCTCGCCAGAACAGCTGTAAGATTTTAATTTACACAGACAAAAACCATATTTTACTCCAACCTCATTCTCAGAAATCACTGAACCATTTTAGCTGAAACTTTCCAAAGAAAGTCAGCCTGAGGCTGACACCCTGCAAAGGACATTTCAGCCAGAACAGTTTAAGTTTGGCAAAGCTGGAAGCCACTGAAGGTTTCATAATGGAAATTGTTGAGGCAATTTTAACTATAGATGTCCCTCCCCACGCTGCCTACAATACTAATAAATTCCACCGAGACTCTGAATTCTCCCCAGCTATTAACATTTTCGCCAACGGTGTAGATCTTTATATTTGACAAAACACAATGAAATCCTTTGAAATAAGCAGCCACCTGAAGCAAACCTCAGCCCCGCTTTCCTACTGCAGCCAGGACTCTCCTATACATTTGAATTCTTTGTCTCTTCTGTGCCATAGTCGCAGCGTACTATAAATACCCAGCTTTGTCACATAAATGCAAAGTTTTATTGTGCAGTTAGCCTTGATAGAAAGCGCTGCTGAAAGTTGTTTAGAAATTAAATATCTAAAACAAGCTATTTTAAAATACAGAGCCCTCACTATTTCATGTCTGAAATGAAGAAATTTCATCTTAGGGAGAGCAAGCTGTCTTTCACACCATATGGCTAATGGTAGTGCATAGCAATTAGCTGGGCTGATTAATGGGGAACAGACTCTAATTTTATGCTTATAATTGAGGCTGCATTTGCACCCCTGGTGCAAATTCAGCACATCCCAACTTCCACTTACAACAGGCAAGAAATCAAGAGAAACAGAATGGTGCGGAGAGAGATTTTTTTTTTCCCCTTTTTCCTTTCTAGACCCCTAAAGAGCATCAGATTTGCAATTTAAAAGAGTGTTAGCAGCACAATAGATGACAGATTTGTGCAATAGGGTCAAGCAGCCTGGTAAACAAACAGCACCCTCTTACACATGTATAGGCAGAAAAGGAAACGGGTAATATCTAATATGAGCTGGAAGAAATTTGAATATGTCTCCCCCACCCTGTCAGGAACACAACATTTGCCTACCATGGGCAGATTCTTCTCTTTTCTTTTTTGCTACCCCTCCCTCCACCTTACGGTTATGAAACACAAAGCAAGGGCTAGCAGTAAACACCACCAGGAGAAGAATCGAGCTCCCGATCCGGTGAATTTTAAGAACAAAGAAGAAAGTGTAAAGTGCTTTAATAAAGGGGAAGACCACACATCTTTTCCACCATACCAGAATGGAAATAATTTCGTCTCAATCAAGGTATTTTGAATGGCTGTAAATCTTTCATAGGGTACTTGGCCTTCTGGGCAAAACTCAGCCCTCTGTGTAAAGTTTCGGTTTACTTCTTACTCTTCACATCTCTACAGTATTTGTAAGAAAGTTAATGCATGAAAGTACAGTAGGTGACTCTCACTCTGGCACTGAGGGCTCAGAGAGGCAGGCAGATATACTCCTACCTCCCATTCTTGCATATTAAGAATCAGGAATCACTCCGGACTAACGGTGGATTCAGACCCTGATGTTGCAGGCACTTGAGCATGTGCTTAATTTTACTCACGGGATCAGTCCCACTGTTTTACTGGTTTGCTTACAGGAGAAAAGCAAAGCACACACTTCAGCCTTATCAGGTCAGGGGCCTCCTTTAATATTTCCATGAATTGTTCCTAGCTAGGTATCTAGCGTGAAAGTGGTGCTAATTGGGCCAATGAATTTTAGGGCAATTATGAGTTGTCAGCAGGACTGGGTTTCCACTTGGAAAAGGAGAACTGGCCCCAAGTCCTCCACAAAGCAACACTGCAGCTCCCAAGGGCAGCAGGAGCACTTCTTGGAGATACCCATCTGCTCTGATCCTTCCCAGGCTGTAATGGGTTATCTTTGGCCAAACCTAGCTGAAGCAACCTAGAAAAATATGAGGTGAAAACTCAAATCCTGCAAGGAAGAATTTGGGGGGCTGTGTGGGGTTTTGCCCAGGCTGGCAAAGCAAGGAGACCAGCTCCTTCTCTGCTGGCATTGTAGGACACTGCCCCAGAGCAGGGTTTTATCAGGGAGGAGCTGTCATGGAGGGCAAAATACACAGATCCCCGACAGTGAAAAGAAAAAAAAAATTAAAATAAAATTAAAAATCAACCAACAGAGAAGTTTCCATCTGAATATTTTGCTTAAGACTGTCCCCCACCAGGAAACCCTCATCCAAGTTCATTCCCTTAGAAGTGGGTCCTAGTTTTTACCCTCAAGTTACTCCTTTTTAGTAAATGTGTTTTGTAAAAGTTACAACGCATGCAATGGCATTTTTACAGTCTTAAAACAACTGATTGTAACAATGAGCTTATGCAAGAACGCCTCGTCTTCCACCAGGGAATTATTTTCTGCCATCGAATAACATGTAACAAATGATTTTAGGGTTTTTTTCAGACATGCAAAAAACAGCCACTAACTTTAATGAGGCGGCAAGGTCAAGCTCTCCTAGGTGTTGGAGGGGTCTGTGGGAAGACACTGCCTTCTCTGTGGTAAAAACAAAGTCAAAGAGGCTTCACGTATTTCAATCAGCCAGAAAAGAGAAGGACGCAACTGCCCGTAGCAGAAGTACGGTGTTCAGGAGAGAGGATTATCTTACTGTCCTGAATTTAAGTGACCAGCCCCAGGAAGGCTGGTTCTGGGCAAGAGAGCACAGGGAAGAGCCATGTCTAAGACGGGAAGCTTAAAGAAAAATCAACAAGTCGACATCTTTCCTGTGGAGAGGTATCACCTGCTCCGCTCTGGCTGAGCAGGGACCTTGTGTGAGCAGCAACCAGGACAAAGCAGACTTCCTGACACAAGTCTCAGCACACATCCAGGGGAAAAAAAAAATAAAATAAAAAAAAAACCCAACCAACAAACTTGCTATTTTTCCATCTCACTGAGGAGGTTTTGTTGGGAATCGGGGACAGAGAGGTTTATTGCTAGAAGACTATAATTGACGGTTAAATCTGGTGAGGGGACCTTCTGTGGGCTACGGTGCCCAAATGAAAACCAGTAGCGTTCTGTTAAGAATAACTCTTTATAAATAATTGAAAACTAGTGTGACGACTGAGACCTTGCTGCTAATTACACACACCGAACTGTGTTATTTTGGGATTGTTTAATGCAAGAAAGATAAATTTAAGTCCGAAAATAGCTGCAGGTTCAACCTAGATTTTTGAGAGACGCGTTCATCTTCTCATCACTAATTAACTGGAAGCGGGGTATTTCTTACCTGCACATTATTTCATGCGTGAGCAGAACTCGGCACATTTCTGGGTTCTTGTCTTGGCCTTCATATACTATCGCCTAGAAACAAAACACATTTTTAGCTGTGCATCAAGTTGAGTTTGGAGGAGATAAAAACGCATCGCAGTAACCCAAGGTGCAGCCCGAATTGCAAGCCAAGTCACAGGGTAGAGAGACCATGTCTCCACCAAACCTGCTCCAAGACTCGCAGTCAGAAAACAACACAAGCTGAGCACAGCTAAATTCCCACCTCTCCGTTGCACATCTTTCAAGCAGTGTGTAGGATGGGTTTTTTTAGTAGTCAAGACAACCACAATTTTCTTTTCGATTCAGAATAAAATATAAACCTAATAGCATTAAAGGAAGGAAAAAAATAATAAAGAAACAACAAAAACCCAGCAAAGCTTGGCATACTTTGGGTCCTATTCATTTAAAAAAAAAAAAAAAAAAGAGAGAGAGAGAGAAGAGAGAGCTCATGTATTTTTAATTACAAAAGCTGCACAGCCCAGGCATTTTCCTGGTAGCTCCTGAGAAAGCGGCTGGGCCTGATTCTCCCCTTAAACCTCGTGATCCACCGCTTGCCAGAGAGCGACTCTGGAGTTACAGGGATATAAATAAGTGAGAGGCAGCCCTACCAGAGCAGAGGATACCAAAACAAACAGAGGATCAACCAGCTTGAGAAATTTGACTCTGAGATAGCACGGGGAGAATCCTTTAAGGTAAAACCATGGAAAGACGGTGTATTCGCATTTCACGAAGAGTCTACGCTTGCAACGCTCCCACCAGCAGAACCAGTGGGGACAGGGAGGGATCGGCATTACACACTAACTAGGTTAGAGCTCACAGCCCGCTCAGCTCAGAGCTTCCATCAGATCAGGACGGAGTTGTGTTTTCTAACCACTCCTGGGCCTGAGCATGAGCTTCCCAGCCAAAAAAACAAGCATGAAAAGAAGTTGCCTTTGCAACAGCATCTTTTGATGGCACTGAGGTTCCTAAATCTTTTAGGGTGCCACTCCAAAGCTGGGATCAATGGTCCCAGCCTCAGAGGGACCACCACCCCTGCATGTGAGCATCAGCTCTACCCTTCAGCCTCTAAAATACTCAAGGAGAAATTGTGGAGCAAACTCTGCAGATAAAATGATATCTGATATGGGTATCCCTAAAGCTAACAATAAAATACATAGTGAAAATAAAACCACAAAAGGATGCTTTTTGGGTGAAATAAATTTTAAGGAATGAGACCGCTTTGAAATGGAAGTGTGGAAAACACTCAGAAAAAAAAAATTCTCTTAATATATGATTAAGTTAAAATCATATGAGCAGCTTTCCCAGTGCTTACAAATAGAACCCACCAAGGGCAAGAGGTGTACCTGCAAAGGGGCCACAGATCTCAGGACGTGTAAATCTGAAGAAGCATAAGCTGATTTTTAACACCAATTTAATAGTAATCAGCAATATTAATATTATGCATTATAAAATGATTTAACGATTCTATAAATAATATCAGGCTGTGTTATCTTTGCTGGTTTTGGTTTTTTCATCTCTGTTCTGCTATGTACATTCCCCTAAAACATGACAAAGGGGGTTTTGCTGATAAGATAAAATAGAGGCTGCTGGTGCCATTGCAACTAATGGGTACAGAGCTTCACCTCACTTCTGCTCCCCTGTTCCTACCAGCCGGGCACAAAACTTGCAAACCTAGCTCCTGTATGAAAAGGACATGAAAGTGGTGACAGGACGCATGCACAGTCCACGGAGCGTAGAACAAGGAACCCCCCCGACCTCAGCTGGGACCCTGTGTTCCTGCTCAGCTGCAGGCCCACACCTTGAAGTACTTTCACATCAGCGCCCAAGAGAGCTACAGATGGCCTGCAAGAAGCCTTGGAAGATGGCACTACATCCATGTGTTACAGGAGACAAATTCAGAAGAGCTTCATCCTTGTGCGTTAAAGGGGAAGATGGGGAGAAGCTTCTTCCAGCCAAAACCAGGGAATCAAAATAACCACTGACAACTAATAGGGTCCATCAGTGGGAGCATTGCAAAAACTCCAGAAAACCCCAGTTCATTTTCCACCTGGCAGTGGGACAGGCCAAGCATGGGGGAAGCTCATGGCACCTTTTGGCCTTAATCAATAATTAGCAAATAATCTGCCTCTGACAGTGCAGGGCATGGGGGTACTGAGCAGATCAGACCCTAGGGCCGTCAGTGTAGCCAAGCGCCTCCAGTCCCCATCCACCTCTAGACAATCACAGAGTGACACGGAGGAGTCGAGCCTGAGAGAGGACTGCTGGGCCTGGCTCGTTCTTCTCAGGCTTCCAAATATTAAAATAAATTTACCCAGTATGAGTTACTTGATCACCAGGGAAGCTGAGGAAGCACTAGAAATGACAAACCAGAGCACAGAATTTACTTTCTTTTTTTCCCCCTCCCCTCTCTTTTCCTCTTCTCTTCCTGCTGCTATGCTTACTTAACCTCCAGGTACCCGCTTAAATAACTCAACTAAATAGCAATAATGAACGGGCAGAGTCAACACTGTGGTACATAATCACCTTGTCTGTTGTGTTTAGCATCAGTGATCCCTTCCTTGTGCACATGACATTCTTCCACCTTCCTCTATGTTAAGGATTTGCCTTTCATTTTATTTGCATTTAATTACTGATGTTGTACCCATGTACGGTTTGTTTTCTCCCCGTTAAGCGCAGATGCTCCCGCAATACCCTAATTCCTGCAGGAATTCCTGGGAAATTCTAGGAAGCAGGAGGGATTGCTAAATTCATCTCGGAGCGACTCATCCCCAGCTCCTGTTCCTATGTCCCAATTCACTTGCGCGAATGGGTGTGCAAAGTGCCAACTGTTTCCCTCCATGAATGGCTGCCCGAGAGCATCACAGACACTCTGCTGTCTTGCAAACTGCGCAGGTCTAAAGCATAAATTCTACAATTAGTTTCAAAAAGGAAACAGGAACTGGTAAAGTTTCAGGTCGTTAGAGCTGCCAGAAGTATTTTTACAGGAAGGGTCTACAGCGTTGCTGTTGTGAAAAATGTTAACTTTAAGATTTGAAAAGCTACTCTTTTAACAAAAACTTTTTTTTTTTTAATAGCTTAGTTTTTGGGGTTTGTTTTAAGTTCAGGCTTTACAGTGGGGTGATTGCAGCAGGGTTCCTTGTCGCACTAACATCGCCGTGATTTTGCCAAAGAGGGATCACATTAATGAGAGATAAAGTGAAAGTTACAGTGCATAAACTTAGACCACAGCAGAGCTAAAATAAGCCTGCAAATACACATCAGGATTGCACAACAAAACACCAGCAGAGGAAATGCAAAATTATAGACTTTGGGGTTGGGTTTTTTTTTCCTTTTTGTTTACTTCGTGTAGTTTTAACTCGGGTGCATTTCATAAGCGTTCCAAAGTAGTTGTCCTTCTCCGGAACGACTTAAATTATTTCCCCACAAAATTCATCTTCCATTTTGTAAGCCATTACTCACCCAAGTAACCTTTCTACAAGAAGTTCCAGTGAGTAACGATCACTTATGCACAAACAAATTTCAAAACCAGGCCCCGAAAAATTAGTGTCAAAATATAAGACTTCCTCACTGCCATTTAAATAAAGCCACATAAAAAAGTTAAATCAAATGCAATTCACTGCTTCCCAGCAAGTGAAAATTACTAAATCGAGCACATTGCAGTCATTTCTCGATGACAAGTGTGTCCAACTATTCACCTAAACTTTTCAGTGTTCGAGCTCATTAAAAATAAAATAAAATTAAAAGGAGGAGGGGGGGAAATATCAAACTTGCAACTATAGTTCTTGTTTAACTCACTTTTTTGCCAGTAAAGACAGCAGGATAGAGCAGTAAAAGACTTGACTAGTAAGTTGGAAAAATAGAGCGCCGGATTTTGTCCTTAACTATTCCTGAATAAATCCAGATTTATGTTGGTACAACTGAGGGCAGAATCATCTCGTGGTGTCAGTTTGCCAGTCAAGCAATCCTGCTTTCTGAACTGGACGAAAAATAATCTTGAGGGAATGAGATCATAGTCATTATATTATTCAGTTGTGTTACGGCCTTGATTTTAAAACAGTAAGAGAAGGAGAGAAATCGCCAACGTGCATCAAAAATCCACTCGCTTTCACATCCCTCCTCGGTTTCACAAAACAAACTATCTCCCTTATTGAAATAAAGGAGAAAGAAAAACTCATTAAAATGAGGGTCTTCTCAAAAAACAGAATTAAAATGATTTGGAATGACGTATACAGCCATACACACAGAGAGAAAATAAAATCCTGGCCCCACCGAATTCAATAGGAGCTTTGCAATTGACTTCAGATGGGCCAGAATTTCACCCAGAGCGGATTAGGCTTGTATCCGCTATATATCTACACAGAAAATACTGTGAATTACATTTATTTGGCTCCCAATCCTTAACCCTTAACCACCCAAGTTTTCACCCCTTCCCCAACCAAATTTTCGCCTCATCCCAGGGTGGTCGATGCCGGACAAGTAGCGCAGCGCTGGGTCCCAGGGCGAGCACGGGTAGTTCTTGCTGTGTCTCTCAGTGCACAATTCAGTAGCATCTAATTATTTTATCCAGTCTCCCTCTGCCTTTGATACACAGCCTGCTTATCGACGTATTCACACAAATTAGATAAATTTATCTCTCCTAATATGTTCATTTTTAACGGTTTTCAAACATTCACATGGAAACAGCTCTAGCGTAAATATCCCAGAACAAATGGCTGTATATTATACAGGAGGGAGCAGTTGGGCTGCCAGACTGGGAATGCACCAGGCCATCTGGCTCAGGCAGTCTCTCCAAAATCCTCAGCTTTGTTTTCACCCTCAGACTCCAAACAACACATTTTCCACTGTGATGAGTTTACATTTTCCCAAACACAGGTCCTGATCATGCATGCAAATTCCAAACTTCTCCATTCCTCTCTGTACAAGAAAATTAAAATCACCTGCACTTCTGACATCTCACCAAAGGCACAAGAAAGCTGCTAAAATCTGGCGCAATGTAAACTTTCCCCGTCACAGGGGTTAGGTTTTGTTTTATGTTTGTGTGAAATTTCTCTGAGTCTGCTGAGGTTCCTCTGAACTTATTGATAACATTTTTTTTCCCATGCGTGTAGCTGCCAGAGAAGGGCCATGCTACGCACAGAATAGAGAGCTGATCAAATATCTGCAGCCATCAGAGAGTGATAGAGAAGTCAACAGAAAAACCATTTGCATCCAGAGTTAAAGTACTGGGGGCCGTGGGGGGGAGCAAAACATAAACAATCTAAGTCTGAAGGAAGGATTTTTGACTCATGAGGACTCTCAGCAATAGACAATAGCTATCGTGCAAAACGTATGATTTTTAAGATGCCTGAGCTGTATTAGCATCCGTTATATCTTATGGATGAGAACGGCTGAAGGAAAAATGGGTGGGGAACAAGTATTTCAGATTTATTTCTTCCATCTTTCCTAATAGTGAAATATCTCAACTTTATGAAAATACAGCCAAAGAAATAGAAGGCATCTCTTCTCTGTAAATATATTAAAATCCTTAGACTTGCCTAAAAACTCCGGTTTTATTAGAGCAGGCATATTTCACAGTTTGCAGGCAATTTCAGAATGCATCATTGTTAGAGCCAGACCTACTGCGGTAGGAGCTGCTGCTTCACGGAAAGCAACAGCTATAAAGTTTGAGATCCTACGGGGTTTTGAACACATTAGGAATGTGATCCCAACATAAAACGAGGTGCCAAGATAACATAAAAGAAAATTTAATTAAAGCAGTATTGACACCAAATGTTGTTACCCTAACCAAAAAGAACTTCCCCGCCACATTCGCGATTGGTGCGTAGTATTTACAGTTTTTAAGTGATGGGGGCACATTTTAGAAATGAAGCAAGATCCGCCCTCAAAGGTAATTTAATTCCCACCTTACCCAACACTTCTCTGGGGCCACCACCAAAGGCCAAGCACGTTATCCCAAACATAACTCAAAACGATGCGCTTTGGGACCAATCCCGCCCGGCTCTCTGAGTTGAAGTCCCACAGCCCAGGCTACCAAGGAGCGTGCGTGCACCAGAAGCTCATGTTTTGGGGCAGCACACGCACAGTTCATACCTACACCCCAAACCTGCCCCGGGATGTGGTTCAAACAAAATTCTTGGTTACTTCAGTAGCACCACTCTGCAACCCTGCTTCCCATACTGCATCGCAGCTGGCGAGGAACACACACCAGGACATGTAGATCCCCCTATTCCACCTACAACAGGACTCTCGCCGTGCCTTTCTTACTTGGGCACAGCCACACAAACAAATCCTGACTTCTTCTGATCAAGAACTCTCTAGGAGCAGGAATATCTACTGTTCATTACATCCACATCATCCGGCATAGCAAAGCCCTGCCTCTCTACCTAATGACATACGGTAATGTCCCCATAGCAGGCTGCTAAGGGGACACTGATGTTAAATCTATGAGTAGCAATCCTACGGACAGCAGTCTGGGTCTGGTTTGCAGAATGGCTTTTATTTTACCTTACCTAACTTAATAACCCCCAGTCATACAAGACCTTGCCATTTATACCTGTGAGACAAAGAGAAGACATTTAAACCCTATGTGCCTGTATTTTAAAAAAATATATATAATTATTTAATATTTTTTAAAAAGAGCCACAGATACCTTCCTGTGTGATCTGGGGAACCTAACTCGTTCAAGCTTTGCTTCTGTGGGATTTTTAATTCGCCACCAGAAACCTCAGAGTAGCTGTAATTTCAGTCTGGGAATTCACAACTATTGAGTGTGAGAATGTGTGTGTGTGTGAGTATTGAGAAGATACTTGCCAGCTGAAATACGTACGCTCCTGCAACAGTTTCATTTAAAAGTAATCATTTCATTATCCAATTTGTTCTGAGCGTCATGCATTAAAATACTACACCTTCAAGTAGACTGACAATATATATTTAACTTTCATTAAAAATTAAAGAATTTTCAGAGAGTCTTTGCAATATTTAATTACAGTTTGATGATTTGAAAGTTACTTGAGAATCTCCTATATAATTCACTGTCGTAAAATATAAATGATATATTCAACATTCGGGTGAGCCGCTGTCGTGCGTTGTACTACGCTTCCTAATAAGCACTCAGTAACCAAAGCGGTCACAACTCTGAAATTATTTCACTTCTAAAAAGAAAGAATTAAGAAGAGAAGAGGGAGAATTCACCCCCCTGGCCCCCCCAGAAAAATTCAGAGCAGCACATGCCACGGTTTTGACATGACAATGCCCTATTTTTCATAAGCAATTAGAGTCATGCCTAAAGAAACTATATTCATGAAATTAATACATAAGCAAACATGTTTGCCTCGAAAATAGCTTTTCGCTCCCCGTTTTCTAATCTAAGTTCAGAGAGCTTTTGCTCCTGAATCCTCACTGCTCCACTCGACTGCGCTTTCCCCAAAATCTGTAATTTGCACTAACTTTGTTTTTGTAAGACTTCCTGAAATCAGACAGATCTTTCTTTCCTTCTTCTTCTTCTTCACCGTGAGTGTGCTTTAAAGCTACATGGTGGGTTTTACAAATAAACTGTATCTCGGGTTTTTTTTTTTCCTCCTTTCTCTCCAAAGACCCTCTGATGACTTGATAATAATGAGAGACCAAGAGGTCAAACAGTGCCTTAGGATGAACTCTTCATATGCAAGATGCCTTTGTTAAGAAAATTATTTTGAATCCGCTGCTCTACATGAGTTCAAGGCTCTGTTTTCAACAGGATTATGAACAGAGGCTTTTGCATTTCCGTAATGATAGGAAAGCTATTTAAAGATAATATTTATTGATAGTCTCTCTCATACGGGCTGCAGCGAAAGGCATAAGCTCCAAAAGGACTAAAAAAAGAGTTCACGTATCAGGAAGGTTTTGTTACCTTTAACACAAACTAACCAATTTGTGCCTGAAAAACAAGGAATGACAGCAAATGCTTTCTAAGATTCGTTATTAGGAAGGGTACGTTGCTGCTGGTTTAATTCCTACAGGAATGAGCTCTGTTTGGAAGTGCATAGTTTAACAGAGTTCAGATGCACAGTGAATTCTCTAGTAAAATGCATCCAAGTTCCTTTTTGCTATTTTTTTTTCTTTTTTTTTTTTTTTCCTCTGTTGAAAGACAGTCTTCAATAGCAGGAAAAGATGTTTTGGGACCATCAAAGAGAGCTTTCTAAAACAAACTCAGCCCTTAGAGCTTTATGTTTTGCTGTAGAAAAGAAACCCAAATACAAGCCAAGAGGGTTTTTCTTCCCCTGAAGACAACAGACAGGGACTGACTTTTCCTATCGCTTCAAAAAAAAAAGAAAAAAGAGCTCAATGTTTTCCTTAAATACAATTTAAGAATTTCTTTTAACAAGTAAAACAGATTAGGAGGGGAGGGGGGGAAGTATCTTAAGGATAAAAAGGCTTAAAAACGATCCCAACTATTTAAAAGAAATGTAGTATAAGAGAAAAATATTCTGACAAGACCAGGAGAAAAAGCCTAGAGTAACATTTATTTTTAAAAAAGCAAGAGAATCGATTCGTTCGGATGGTCCCTCTGAAAAATACTGTTCCCGCACAGCGCAGCGGTTTTTAACAGGTAGGCGCGCACGTTGTTCCTCTGCCCGGGGAGCCGAGGAGCGAGCTTAAAACGCGGGTTAAGCCACTGACGAGCTCCGCTGTCCCGCAGCCCCCCCATCCTCCCGAGGTCCGACCCCGAGCTCGCCGCGTTTCGGGGGGCTGCCCCGACGTGCAAATGCGGCGCGGTGGGCTCGCGGCTCCGGTAACCCAGGGACCCGGCGGCAGAGCTAAGCAAGAGAGGACCGAGACAGCCTCCGCGCCTGAACTGACGGCGTTCGGGGGGCCGGGGGAGGCCGGAGGTTAATTCGTACTAATTAAGCGGCAAAGCCAGCCCCGGCCCGGACTAGGACGGATGAAGGGTCTCCTGTGTTTTTCAGAGCTCCCAAGCCCGGCGGCGGGCAGGGTCCAGTGGGGACCCTCCTCACCGTCGCGCAGCCCCGACGCCGAGGTCGGTC
>VZTU01022060.1:644-13186 GCA_013400835.1 Zapornia atra | reverse complement strand
GCAGACACCAAGGCCAGTAAAGGAGGAGGGAGAAGGTGGCGCCCCAGGTGCTGGAGGAGAGATTCCCCTGCAGACCATGGAGAAGACCATGGTGGAGGAGGCTGTGCCCCTGCAGCCCATGGAAGATGATGGGGCACAGAGACCCCACATGCAGCCCCTGGAGGACCTCATGCTGGAGCAGGTGGAGACCTATGGAAGATGCTCTGACCCATGTTGGAGCAGGGTCCTGGCAGGACTTGCAGCCCATGGAGAGAAAGACCCACACTGAAGCAGGCTTGCTGGGGGTACTGCTCCGGCTGGAGAAGTCCAGTGCATCCCCCAGATGCATGTACCATGCAAATAACATGGACACATCAGCTACCCCAAAGTTTCTCTTTTAGGAGTTTGGATTCCAGGAGCTTGTCTGTGCAAGGCCAGTATCTTCAAACTGAAGCAGTTTTGTCAGAACCACGATTTTAAAACTGTATTAAAATTTTAAAAATAATGAAGGTACAAAATGCTACTATTTCATATCAACAATGACGTTAAGGTGATGTTAATGCACTATAATTTGCTAGAGCTACACTTTTTTCCAATGCAGTATTTTCAGTAGGTAGAATGCATATGCATGTTTTCAAAAAGAATTTAAAACATTCCAAAAATGCTCAGAGAAATTAAATAAAGCTAGTTACTGGTATTGATACATCAGGATTTGGTTTTCGTTGTACACATCTTAATGCTTCGGCTGCAAAAACATAAAGAAGTTGGTCCAAAAAAGAAGCCCAGCAGAAATAAAGAGGGGTTTTTTCAGCTTTGTTTGACTTCTGAGGAAACTACACAGACTTGTGCAATATCATCATACTCATATGTTCTCTTCAAAAACGTGTCTGTAAGTCTTAAGCCAGATACACTCTAGAAAGGAAAAATATTTGTAAGAGTTATTATAAGAAATGGCTAATATTATAAAACAACTCTTTTATAACAGAATACTCCAGAAAGACTTACTTGCAATCCCTGCACTGAAGATAGCAAGGTAAGTGCAAGATGGAGGGATGAACTTGGGTGCAGCTTTCCAAGTTGCCTTCCTGAAACTCCACACCAGTGGATGGAATTGGTATTGCACATTTCTAACACCAGGTCCATAGTCCTTTCACTGCTAGAAGAAATTAAAAACCAAGAATAAACCCGTGGGCTTTTTCCAAGCGTTCAAGGACTGCAGACATGTACTAGCTTTATTATTTTATTATCAAGATTATTATTAATCAAGCATTTTAAAATACTTGTAAAGCAGCAAGGAAGATTTACTGTGATTCTCAGTTGCATATGGCTTTGTCCAATGAGAGCATTCTGTCACGCATTTAACAACAATGGATAGTGTAACAGCATTCACATTTTAGATGGAGTTCAAGACCTTCATGAGAAGTATTTGCCAACAAGGTACATGCTTCAGCCAGCCCCTGCCTTCAACTTCTGGTTAGAATGACTTTACTGAAATGTCACGCTCACAACCCTTTCATAAAGGGCTACCATTGTTTCTAGTGTAAACACAATTCAAGTCAAGACATGGATGAAGATGTGCAAAAGTCTACAGTGACAATGTTAAGCATTCCAGCAGTGGTGCAGAACTAGTGGTAAAATTAAACTATGCCATTTCTATCCAGTTTGTTCTGTTCTGATTACTTGCAGTAATCCTATATTATGCACCTATTCTGTTACTTGATAAACTAAAATAATTTATGACTTAGTACGAAGTTTAATCTTAATCCAGGGAATTCCACTCTAGACTTCTCTCACTCTCTTAATTTAAACAGAATCATAGCATGCTTTGGGTTCGACCTCAAAGATCACCTAGATCCAGCCCCCCTGCCATGGGCAGGGACACCTCCCACTAGACCAGGTTGCCCAAAGCCCCATCCAACCTGGCCTTGAACACTGCCAGGGAGGGAGCAGCCACAGTGGCTCTGGGGACCCTGTGCTGGTGCCTCACCATCTGCACAGGAAGAATTTCTTCCTTATAGCCAATATAAATCTACTCTATTTCAGTTTAAAGCCCTTACTCCTTGTCTGTAACTCCATGCCTGTATAAACAGTCCCTCTGTCCTGTAGGCCCTGTTTAGGTACTCAAAACCGCTGTGGTATTAACAATCATGATGGAAGCTTTTTTGTTCTTCTTTCTTCAAGTTTAAAATCATTGTAATCTAAAAAGATATATTTCAAGTAGTAGACCAGTAGTTCTGTGTTGCTACAACTCATAGCAAAGACCAGATTTGAGTTGTTTCAGCAGAATATACCAAATATCAAACAGCCACAGCTTACCCACTCAGGAAAAAGCACACAAATCACATGACATCATTACCTGCAATTTGTTATTTTACATGTAATGTCAAATGGTTCTTCCAAATTTACAGTATCTGGTATTGTCTCCAAAGAAAGCCTTACATCACCGTAACCAGGAGCCTGGGAAGGACAAGAAAGCATGTTCTCAGATACCGGATAGTAAAGCTGAAGTTTTTACTAAAGATTTTGGTTACTACAATAAACTTAGAACAAGAGCAAACTGAAGAAAGAAGAGTGTTTTTTTCTGGTTTACAGTTGTGCTCAAATCACAGCAACGCTTCATCCACTACTGACCACCACCTTCATTAGATAAGGATTATCTTTATTACTATGTTTATTCGGAAAGTTGACAACCTTAAAGTTTTAATATACAGTTCTCAAGAAGATCAGCTTCATTCTAAGACCTCTCTGTTAAGCAGGTAACAGATTTGCTATGAACAATGTAAGTATATTTTTCCTGCATAAACCCACTGCTATTCCACGTCCTAAGAAAGAAGAGACTGTTCATTCTATCTCCCATTCCAGTACCTGCAAGCCTCTGCCCAGAAAATTAACTGCCACCAGCTAGAAAGGGACGCGATACAAACACTACCTGATTATGTCAAAAGCTGAACTCATTTTATATGGTCTACTCACAGACCTATGATAAACATCTGTGATGGTTTGACCCTAGCTGAAAGCAGGCCAACATCCTAGTCACAACCAATGGGGCTGACTCCAGAGAGTAACCTGCAGATATAAAGCTTTATATTTTCAACCCCACAAATGATTAGTAAGATGACAAAGGATAAATTGTCCTGCCTGACATGGCTTAGTTGTGACAATTAATACATTACAATTCCATTGATGTGAAGATGCTGTAGTAAAAGTTACATTTACAGCCTGATTAAAAGATATTCCCAAGGAGGTTGAGTAAGCCAGTGACTGATGGGTTGGGAACAGGCTTTAGTCATACACAGTTCATTAAAGACTGAAGATAGATGGTATTTTTGAAAGGTTATTGAATTGGACATTAGAGTGAACAAAATGTCAAGCCAATGGATATTTCAGGCAAGTCAAAAAACATATTTGGAACCTTTTAACAAGTAATTATCCAGCAATGGAAAAAGGGCACACATTGTCATCTGTATTAGGTGACAGGAAGGAATCTATTTGAAAAATTATACCTATTTTCCTAAACAATGGGCAGTTTGCCATAACATTAGACCCTTCTTTAAAAGGATGGATATATTAAGAAAAAAACTCCCACAAAACAACAAAAGCTGCATTTTATAGAATAAACTTAGCAGCAATTAACTACAGCAAGACAGGATCAGAGCAGATGAGAAGGCCTAAAAAGCACACACCTACTGGGATACCTGCAAGAAGTCACAGCCACAGGAAAAGGCCTTAGAATAACACCAAAAGGAAGAACATAGTTTTCATCCAAAAATGAGATAATTGGTCAGAGTATGGAATCAACTAGACAACACCTTGCTTGCACTACAAATGTTCTTTACCTTTAGATTGGTTCTAGTCTAGTCCTGGATTTCATGCCCTCATGGGTGAGGCACCCTTTGTACAATGTGGGCATGCATCTGTCTGGCTTAATATCACTCAAAAATAATTTAGTTTTGAATTCCAAGATTGCTCCACAAAAAAACAAACAACCAAACAAAACCCAAAACAATGTCAGAGGGGCACAGTACAGGTAAAATTCTGGACCTGTTAAGAAAACAATGACTTCAGGGCTAGTAAATGGATTAGGAGAAAAACAATGAAAGGTGAAAGGAGCCTAGAAATGAAATAACCTGATGGCACTTAAAAGATAAGGAGAAGATGAGTTGGAGTTAGACTGCAACACAAAAAAAGAAAAAAAACACCCCTGTTTGCTGATTTTCCAAAGACAGATGTTTCTTAAAGTACAAAGAACAACTCATGGTTTTCTGTTAATCATAAGTACAAAAAAAACCATGAATGACTAAAACTGATCGTGGAGCATGGACGGCTATTAATTGCCACTGTGTTTCAATTCTCAAAGTTTCAACAAGAAAGTATGCAGAGTGAGAGACTACTGATTTAAGGAAGGGGAAAAAAGGTATCTCTTTAAAAAGAGAAATGATAGGTCAGTTGAAAAAGGAGACCGTTGAAAATATTTCAGAGTAACAGGAATAAAAGTTTAGGAAAAAAGGCAATTTCTATTTTGATAGGGTTATACAGATATATACCGATTAAAAACAAAGAGACGCTTTAGTGACTTAGGTGTGGATTTCCAATATTCAAGTTTGCCTGCTTAGTTCCAAGTCAATGCAATTCCCCTACTGAACTGCTTAATTTACTAGAAGATGGGGGTGGAGGGAAGAGACAGAGGCAGAAAACCAATCACAAGCTTTGTAAACTCTAAGATTGAACTGGCAAAGCTTTTTTTACTTCTTTCCTGTATTATACCTTCCTCAACTGAAAAAATACAAGCCAGGTCTAGGCATTAAAGAGGCTGTGCAGCTGATTTAAGCAAGCTAGCAACTGCAACGTAGAATTCATGAGCAATTTCCAAATCAATCAGAATGGAATAGATACAGTCAAAACTATGGACACAAAAGCTAAATCGTATTCCTCTATACATAAAAATTGTTACTCAAATAAGCTAAAGCATCTGTATGAATTATGGAGCAGACTTCTGTGTCAACAGCTGGCGTTCTTAGAGGAGTTTTGTCAGTGCTTTTCAGTTTGTGATCAAATGGCATCCAAGAAGTTAATTTTATTCTAAGCAGTGTATTTTGCTGCATCTAATCCTTCAATCATTAAGTTGTTCATTCAATTGCCTTGCAAATAGATGCTAAGTTAAATCGGTAATTAAACTTACCATCCTTTGTAGCTGGCTTGTTTGCAATCTTCCTCGCTCACCCAGATTAGTTTTCCATACAATATCTAGTTTACCAATCACTGTTACACCTTTTATCACTCCAGCTTTCTCTGCAAATTCTTGCTTTGGTTTTAGGCAGTATAAGTACTGACGTGTATCCATAGGTTGTAAATAAGTCCTTGAGCCAAAAGTAGATTCACTAAAATAAAATAACAAAACAACCAACACTGGTGCTTAATTTAAAGTAATTTTTACAAAGACTTAAGAACTCAAACTTTTTTCCATCCCTCACCAGTCTTACTGTGTATTTTATTCACAGCAAAACACAGTATTTTTGTGTTTGCACTGGAGGAAACAATACTGTAATTTTTGTAGGATCAAGGATGAACGGGGGAAAGATGTTCCATCTGGGACAGAGAAAACTGAAGTGGAAATCCACTTTGCTACATTTTAATTATTATTTAGCATCTTAGCAGTTAGAAGAACAATGCTAGTAATTTTACTTCTGCTATTTTACTTCCTCCTAGTTCAGCTGCAATAGAGCTAATTTTCACCAGAAGCTGGGAAGGGACACAGCCAGGATAGGTGACCCAAACTAGCCAACGGCGTATTCCATACCATATGACACCTTGCTCAACATAAAAAGAGGTCAGTTATGGAGGAGCAGTGCAACTTGAGGATGATCTGGGTGTATGGTCAGAGTGAGAAACTGCATTGTGTATCACCCATTCTACATAGTCTAATCACTGTTGTTGCAATGGCCCTCTCCCTTTGCCGTCCCAGTAAGCTGTCCTTATCCTGATGCCCAAGTTTCACCTTTTTTCACCCTGTTCTCTCCACCCCCTTAAGAGATGCGATCAATTAGCTGTGCAGGGCTCAGCTGATGGCTGGGGCTGAACTACAACAGTCCTTTTTGTGGAGTTGACCCAGCATGTTAAAAACAAAGTTGTGATAAGCATTCATTGTGTTATTTAAACAACTGCTGGTCACAATGGCACTGTGTTTGGCCACAGGGCTGTGGTACTTGCTCTATCCCCTGCAGTGCTGTTTATCGCCGCTGGGAGAGCGGTCAGGACTCTCATTTTACTGCAACATGTGATATCAAAATTGATACAAAAACATCACTGGTCATGAGGTTAATCTGGTCATTTTATGTGGCATTGCAACCATGCCCATATCTCAGATGACATTTCAGAACTGATCAATAATTACACATAACCTACAGGGAGGACACTCTTTCACCTCCCATTACTCCATCAGGCTGGTTACAGCAGCTTTTGAGGATTCTAGATATTCTTGGGATGTTTTAGCCAGCACACTGAACCAGAGTGATAGGGATTTGATGAGTGGAACGTTCAGAGGATAAGAAATTAGTTGGATGGTCACATCCCAAGAGTAGCTGTCAACGGCTCAATGTGCAGGTGCAGATCTGTGACATGTGGCGTCCCTCAGGGGTCCGTCCTGGGACCAGTATTATTTAATATCTTCATCCGTGACATTGACAATGAGGTTGAGTGCACCCTCAGCAAGTCTGCAGATGACACCAAGCTGAGTGGTATAGCTGACACACTAGAAGGACAAAATGTCATCCCTGGAGAAGCACGCCCATGTGGACGTGGAGAAGCACGCCCATGTGAACCACATGAGGTTCAACAAGGCCAAGTGCAAGGTCTTGCACCTGGGAGAGGACAATCCTCATCATAAATACAGGCTGGGAGATGAAGTGATAGAGAACAGCCCTGCTCTAGTCTCTAGTCTAGAGAAGGACTTGGGGGTGCTGGTGGATGAAAAGCTTGACATGAGACAACAATGCACGCTCGCAGCCCAGGCGGCCAACTGTATCCCAGGCTGCATCAAAAGGAACATGGCCAGCAGGCTGAGGGAGGTGATCCTGCCCCTGTACTCTGCTCTTGTGAGACCCCACCTCAAGTACTATCTCCAGTTCTGGTGTCCCCAACATAAAGACATGGAACTGTTGGAATGGAGCCAAAGAAGGGCCACAAAGATGATTAGCCGGTTGGAACACCTCTCCTATGAAGACAGGCTGAGAGTTGGGATTGTTCAGCCTGGAGAAGAGAAGGCTCCATGGAGATCTTACAGGGACTTTCCAGTACCTGAAGGGGCCTACAAGAAAGCTGGGGGGTACTTTTTAGAAGGGCATGTAGTGATAGGATGAAGGGAATGGTTTTAAATTGGAAGGGCATAGATTTAGATTGGGTATTACAAAGAAATTCTTCCCCGTGAAGGTGAAGAGGCACTGGAACAGGTTGCCCAGTGAGGCTGTGGCTGCCCCCTCCCTGGCAGTGCTAAAGGCCATGTTGGATGGGGCCTCGAGTAGCCTGGTCGAGTGAGAGGGGTCCCTGCCCATGGTAGGGGGTTGGAACCTGATGATGTTTAAGGTACCTTCCAGATCTACCCATTCTGTGATCCTATGCTCCTAGTGCTGTGTCTCCTGAAGGAGTTTCAGGTCACACATTTTTTGTTTGTTTTAACAATACCACCCAGAGATCTGCCCCAAGGCTGAATAGTCAGGGGTGGCATCACATATGGGAGTAGGGGAAGGTATCTGGAGAACACACCCCCAGTGGTTTGGAACATCAAACTACTACAGGATCCTGATGAAGTGATAAGAGTATTAGAACAGCCACAGCATTTTCTTTTCAAAAGAGGCACAACTTACTGCACCATGCTGGGCACCAGCCACTACCTACCAATACTCTCTAAAGTAGGCATCATCAGAGGGAAGAGAGGGAAAACACACCAAAAGGTGCTGTGGTTACCCCAACCCCAGCAATAGGCAGTGAGGGTAAACAAAAAACCCAAACTGTGCCAGTATCAGTTGCCCCTATACACAACAAGAAGTACACAAAAAAAAAAAAATCAGTTTGCTTAGTAAGGGATGATGAGGAACCAGGACCATCATGAGAACAGCAGGAAGGGGCAGAACCAGAGGTTTGTACCCAGGCCCTGACTCTTGAGTGAACTGTGAGGTGAAAATATTTCAGCCTCCATCCAGGCAAGCACATCATTACTTGGCTGCTCCAATAACAAAGCCAGTAGCACGGAATTAGGAGGTAGGGAGGGCTCAGCAGCTGGGATGCTTGTCTGGGGAAGGGGGAATCAACAAGGCAGGTAGGAAAAAGACACAAGGCCTCAGACCCTGGAGGTGACTTGTCAGGCGTGAAAGGAAAGGTATCCCTTTGGTGAAGACGTTCTACGTCATCCAGGCAAGTGGATCACCATGAAGCAAGGCATCCAGTACATAAGGGAACTAGCTGTGCAGGGGATGGTTTATTGTGGTTGAGACAATATGCAGTTATGCACAGATCCTGATGGAGTCCAATATACCCAACCCATGTGGTGGAAGTCTGCACAGAGTGCACCATCATTGTATGCCAACTCACTGTCCATAACAGACAGGAAATGTGAAGAGGCACCAAGAAGATGAGGTGGCTGACTGACTCCAGCAATACAAAGGAAGTCTCTCTTCTTCTCTCGTCTTGGCTGCAGACAAACTGTCCCTAGAGGTCCAGCTATCCATACAGAATATGTACTATTACTCCTCACCTGTACTGAGCAGTATCACAGCTATTAGCAGCTCTTCTGCTCAGGAAACAGGATATAGAGGGTACACACCATAAAGCGCCCTGTGGTTTTACCTGCACAACCATGGAGAGGACATGAGGAAATGGGATGGTAAGCCTACCTTGTCCCCCTACAGGCACGAGTATGCAAATTTCACAGCAAGAGAATCACAAAAGAGGATTCTTCCAGGAAAAACACCTCTCCAGTGTCCAGCAGGCAGTCCCCGACATTGGAAAGCCTACTCATGATTCCCTTGAAGGGAGTCTAATCTTTAGAAGTAGTAAGTAATGAACACAAGGAGCACAACTAAAATAGCCACACCTCCAGACAGGTGGAATACAGAGACAATCAGGTTTATTGGACTGTGCAGAGCCAATGGCCTGGCACATACAAGAGTACAAGGCTCCAGTGGACACCAATGCACTGTGTACCGTAATGCTATTAAGCCACAAAGGAACTCATCTGTGTTTCTGGTGTCACAGGGGCATCTCAGCTGTAGTAGAGGCTGAAGTGAGTCTAATGGTGAATGAGTGGCAAAAGCATCCCATTGTGACTAGCCCAGAGGCTCTGTGCATCCCAGGCACGGACTACTTCCAGGGCGGGCTTTTCAAGGACATAAAAGGCTGCTGGTGGGTGGGCTTACAGCATAGCTGCCTTGCAGATGGAGGAATCTGAACAGTTGTCTACTTTGCCCAGACTCATGGAGGACCCTTCTGTTGTGGGACTGCTGAGAGTTGAAGAAAAACAGGTGCCAATTGCTACCACAGTGGTGTACCAATAGCAGTATCTCAGCAGACTCCCTGATTCCCTGATTCACAAGCTGATTTGTCAACTGGAGAGTCAGGGAGTTACCAGCAGAACCTGCTTACCCTTCAACAGTCCAGTATGGCCAGTGCAGAAGTCCAATGAAGAATGGAGAATGACAGTGGACTATTGTGGCCTGAATGAAGTCACACCACCTATAAGTGCTGCCATGCTGGACATGCTGCAGCTTCAGTATGAACTGGAGTCAGTGGCAGCCAAGTGGTGCGTACATCACAGCTGGTATTGCTAATGCTTTTTTCTCTCAATCCCTCTGGCAGCAGAATGCAGCCCACAGTTTGCTTTCATTTAAAAAGGATGTCCAGTACACCTGGAATCGACTGCCCCAGGGGTGAGAACACAGCCCTACCATTCGCCATGGACTGATCCAGACTGCCCTGGAACAGGGTGAAGCCCCAGAGCACCTGTGGTGTACTGACAACATCACTGTATGGGGCAACACAGCAGAAGTTCTTGTGAAAGCAAGAAGTCAGTCCAAACCCTTCTGAAAGCTGGTTTTGCCATAAAATTAAAATTTTTTTTAAATAAAATTGCACAGAAGATACAGTTTTCAGGAACAAAACAGCAAGATTGGAGTCATCAGATCCTGATGGATGTGATCAACAAAATAGTGGTGATGTCTCCACCAGTTAGCAAAAGGAAACATGAGTGAGCGAACAGTCACATGATGCTTCGCTACTGGCTGGGGCTAAACCACCCCACCAATAAATCTCAGTGTCACAAGCCTAAAATTCATGTTCAGGGCAAGAACCATTACAGTGGATGCAGACACCCTGTAAGAATAACCCTCCGTTATGCTGCAGATGAACCCTTTGAGTTGCAAGAAAACAGAATTTTCACTTCAGCCCCTACTTCAGAAGTACCCAAAGATCACCTCCTTCAAATCCCCAAACAACTGCAGAGCACAAACAGCCAAAGTTAACTTTTACTCAAGTATCACAAGCCTTGACAACAGTTTACTGAACACAATAGACAATTGCCCTATTATGTATTTCACTACATAAATGTAGTAATGACAATTACTGAATTCAATTTAAATGTTTCAATTTTTTATATTTGTAAGATTCTGTAAGTGTGTTCCAGCAATTGATTTTGACCGCTCTCTTCCTAGATCTTGATTAGAACAACTGAAAACAGTTACCAGTCTACTAGAAAGAAGCAAGGACAAGTCATATGGGTCCTAGAAGGCTAAATACATATACACAGATCAAGTCAGAACCAGATGCCAGCTACATTTTAATATAGAAGATACTGGAGAAACAGTACATTTTCATGTTACCAATTACCTGATGATGAAGCGGAAGATTTCTTTAGTAGGCAGAATTACAAACTCTCAAGAATAATTTCTATAAAAAGAAAACAGCTTTTCCAGCTGAAAACATATAGGAATTTGATCTTTTTAGTTGACGTATAATCCTTCCATTATAGCAACTAACTGCAATGCTTATCTCTCATGGAATCTTAATACAAACAGTTTAAAAGTCAAATATCCCAAATCTAAACGTACCTTTCCCCTGCTGTGTCAACTGTGTTCAGTTCTGCAACGTTGTACATCATAGATGGCTCTAAAGAAACCTTCTCCATAAACATCGGAGAGGTAGTGATATTCTGAATCTGAGCTTCCAGAAATACTTCATCTGTCTGAAAAAACCAAACCACAACCAAAACCAAAAGTGCAAGTTCAAGAAAATGTGTTACTAAAAAAGAGTATACAGTCCTACTGTTAAAAAAATGTGTTTAGTTCATGCCTGCAAATCAAATTAAAGTAATTAATGCAAGAAAAAACCTTAATCCCAGTAACAATAGGAGCAAAAGTGTTAGTCAACAGATATCTTGCCAAACAATGGATGTGGGATAATTTTGCTTTATTCTAGATATTACTTATTTGTAATGCATCAGATCACCACTTCCCAAGGCTTTCGTCAACTCAACAGCAACTCAAGTTTTAATCCAAACTATTAAAAAGAAAAAAAAATAGACTACATGGTAAGGAATTGCAGTGCACAATGCCATGCCATGCCAGATTACTAGTGCATCAAGCTATATAAAAAAATAAGTGTGTTTGTTTCTTTAGCTGAAGTAAAACAATTGAAGTACATGCTTTGAGATTTTATTATGAAACACTGATGTACTGGCTAAAAGCAAAAACCTCCTCTCATAGCTGTTACCATGCCAATGGTTACCAATGTTATATGCATCCAACAATTTAACTACCTTCAAAACATCCTACAAGACTTATCTATTACAAGAAGCTAATGCCTGAAGATGGTGTATAAGAACCAACTCTAGTAGAGGAATGAAAGCTACTGACTGAAACTCCAGAAGCTTAAAAAAAGAAGAGGGACTAGAGGGAGGGTTTGTCTCTGCTTCTGTGGAACTGCAGACCAGTAAAGTCAATTTGCAGCTTTAAAATCTCAGGACAGATTAATTACAGAATGCTCACTCTAGCGATATGAGCCCCTGGAAAAGTGAAAAAAACAAAGAAATGCCAATTAAAAAAAAGGGGTTGAGGGGGTTGGGGGAGACATACTAAATCTTCATTTACAAAACAGTTATTGATTCAGGCAGTTGAACTAGATAATCTTGCAGGTCCCTTCAAAATTTAATATTCTATAAATTTAGCATGAAGAAATTTAAGTAATTTGTTATGATTTTTTAAAAAGCATTTTTATGGGAAAGGTAGAAGGAAGCTTAGAGTTTCTTTTTAATGAGTGTAAATAAGTTGCTTCATTATGCAAATGGAGTCCTGCTTGTAAATTACAAAGTAACAATTGGACAAAATAGTTAAAATATTTTTAGTATCAAATAGACTGCGTTAGGAGGAGAAATACAGAATGGTACTGGACTATTTGTTGTGCCTTATAAACATGTTAAGCACAAAACAGATGATAGCATATATATATAGTAATGCAAAGTGTGCAAGCGCCATGAGTTATGGACAACCTCACACTTACAGGAGGAGCTGGAAATAACCTCA
>VZTU01022059.1:29867-52075 GCA_013400835.1 Zapornia atra | reverse complement strand
CAGTGGGATGGGGAGGAGAACTGCGAGACAAAGGCAACTGGGACAGCACAGGAGGGGAAGATAACAGCAATAGGTCTTACAACAGGACATACACAATGGTGACAGCACAAGGCAACTTACTGACCCAACAACCAGCCAGACACCCAGGCCATCCCAGAGCCACCTCTCTTGGAGCAGCCCCCTTTTATGGGGAGCATGACCTCACAAGGTATGGAAAACACCCTTGGCCAGCTCAGCTCACTTGTCCTGGTTCCTTATGGAAATTAACTCTATCCTAGCCAAAACCAGGACAGGGAGGAGGGAAAGAGAGGCAGCCTGATTGCACAAGCCTCATTTCTTCGAGAATCCAGACTAAAACCAATTATAGCCAGAAGGTTCAATTAGAGAAAGAGAACAGTAGACTTTTCCTGCACTTCGAACACAAACCGGTTCGTGCATACTAAACAGGTAATGCTGCTCTCACTGAAGCAGTGAGAGCTTAGCAGCAAATTAATATTTGTATTGATTTATACCAAGGACTGTCACAGGCTGGAACTTCAACGGCATGAGAGCGTGTTCAACATGAAGCACAAAATCCCCTTCATATCAACACCGTCATTTACAGATGCTCCAAAGTGCAGTATCTCCATAGTGATATCCACATACCTCCATCTCTGCACATGCAAAGCCCATGCCTCTGTTTTTAATAACACTGACATATATTGTAGGACCAGTGCGATGAAGCACACAGGTAAGGCAAGACACGCTTGGGGAGTAGCCAGCATCTTCATGACACTCATAACTATTGACTACCTTAGGAAAAGCACTATTAAGATAGTCCTTGAAAAACAAATACTTCTTCCCATCCTGTATCAGAAACTAACTACATGAATATTTGATGACACTTGACATTCATTCAGTTCTGCAAATGAAGTAATGGAGAATTATCTTTCAGGGGAATGAGGTTTATTGTTTTAACTTTCATGATTTTTCAAATGCATAGACCATATTCTGGATAATTTCTAGCTCTAAAACCTTAATGAAGAGGTACTTAGCCTTACTATTCGGCTTAGACTTGCAAAAGGTTGCCTATCTTTTCATTTTTAAATCGACTGAATTCACTGTCATCACATAACTGTGCCTAAAAAGACACATCAATGTCTATCACGCTATCTTGTCACAGATAACAAAAGATGAGCCCACTTACACGGGTCACATCTATTTCAAATTAATGCATTCACACCAGCTTCTAACATTACCAATGGTGAACTATAAAGTGCATACTGAGTATGTTCATCCCCTTTTTTGGTCTCCATGAGGGCATTTTTCTGCTACAGAAGAAAATTTCTTCTCGGTTTGGCCTACACCCCAGCTTTCCCCTCAGCTAGGTCATCACTGTGGCAAATGCATTAACCACCTTTTTACTCAAAGCAGTTGACGTCAGAGTCTCCAGTTAGTACAAGAGCTAATGCTGCCACCCGAGAAGGGCTTCACTCTGTTGCCATAGAGAAGTCAGCAGGACCATTTGGAGCACCCTGGGACATCCTGGACCACTGCATTGTGTCAGCTGATATGACACACTCCTCCGATACGTCACTGGAAAGCCATCAAGAGCACTCTAGGGCACCTCAAATGGTATCGGATGCCTCTGTTTGGGCAACTGAATCAAGCCCAAAGACTCAAGTCCTACCCAAGGCAAACAAGCACATATTAATTTCAAAGTAATGGTCTAATCTAGAAAGTGATCTTAGGGAAAAAACCCACCATTATATAAGTTACATCCAGCTGAAAAAGTTGGCTTCTGTAGAGTTTTTTACTTGGCTGGGGGGACTGTTTCACAACAGCCACTGGGCCTTAGTCTGGTCTCTTCAGCTTGGAGAAAAGAGGCCTTCCAGTACCTGAGGGACTGACAGGAAAGTTGGAGAAGGACTGTTTACAAGTACATGGGGCAACAGGACAAGAGGGAATGGCCTCGGGCTGAAGGAGGGTGGGTTTAGATTAGACACCAGGAAGAAATTCTTCCCAGTGAGGGTGGTGAGGCCCTGTCCCAGCTTGCCCAGAGAAGCTGTGGCTGCCCCCTCCCTGGCAGTGCTGAAGGCCAGGTTGGATGGGGCTTTGGCAGCCTGGTCTAGTGGAGGGTGTCTCTGCCCATGGCAGGGGGTTGGAACTAGATGGTCTTTGAGGTCCCTCACAACCCAAACCACTCTGTGAATCTATGATTGTAGCGTCTGACACACTGGGTTTCATTTTTCACTCACTTTGAACCAACAGAGTAGGTCCCAGCATGTCAGTTAGCTTCTCAATTACAACTAAGCTTTTCTTATCACCACTGTGTTACCTTCACAGGTGTCACCAGACTGGCACTCATTAAGTTCCTCTACTGACAACATGTAAGATAGTACCTGAACCCCTTCAGTCAGAAGCATAGCTTCACTGCGGAGTGCTCAAAGCCCAAACAGAATGTCAAACATAAATAAATAAATTAGGTTTTACAAGGCTTAAAAGGTGCTTGGCCTACAGGACATGCAGGTGAGGTGGCAGCAGTGTACCTGATACGCTGCTAGCCCAAGCCTTCCACAGAACCGCATAACATGGATCCCCTCTCATATAAGTCAAATGAAGCTGAGAGCAAGCAAGAGCTAAAAACTTGTAAGGCCTCATGGAAGAGGGCATGTATACACTGCAGTGTCTGCATCAAGCCGTCTTTCAGTAAGGAGCATGGCACTAAGCAGCACCATGTTGTGCAGCAGTGAGTCACCATGCAGGGTTACAGCTGCCCATGGAGAGCAGGACAGCCCCGTTGGCACCTTGAGCAGTCAAATGCACACTTGGGTGTTGCACTACAGCTGCTACATCCCCCAAGGTCCCATGCTGTTTTCTATGGATCATCTGCTTGCTTTTTACCCCTCAATGATTAGTCTTTCCAAGCTTTAGGACTATTTGACTTTTGGGGCGTTGTTCACAACCCCATACAGGTCACAGATAAAGAGGATAAGAAGACGGTTTCTTTTCCCCATTAATAATTTCTTCTTTGTTGTGCATAAGACCTTGCAGGATTCTAATCCTGCCTGGCACAGCATGCCCACAGACTTCAGAAACACATCAGAAAACAGACACGATTTCCTCTCGAATTTCAGCTGTGGGATGGGTACCTCACAGCAGGCTTCCAATGATATGTTCTAACATCTCTACATCCACAACAGCTTGTTTTCTTTTTGTTTTCTTTTTTTTTTTCTTTTAAATGGGTTTCCAATACAATCCACCTCCTGAATAAAAAGGTGCCAGTCTTCACATGAGGAGATACAAGTTGAGAGAGGGGTACGCTTGTCAAACAGACTTGCAAACAAACCCCCCAGTTCTGACTGTGTTTGGTTTTTTAGACTGAAATAATCTTTCCAGTGCTGAGAATGTCCTGGACTAATAGGAACACGGGTCTTGTCCCTGCTAGGCTTTTACATCAGGAATATTCTGCACCTGAATGCCACTCTGTCTTTCGTATTGATGATGCAGTTGAAGTATAACAGCTTGGGAAGAGCAGCTGATGCCTGAGCTGACAGAAAGCTACATACACAAGGCCAAGGAGAAAGGAAGAAAAAAACAAAGAGACCAAAATGAAAGAGGAACCACCTGCCAGAAAAATAAAGAGTAGGTGGGGAGACCTGGAGAGAGCAAGCCTGTGGGAACAGTGACCTGAGTTAATAAGGAGCTGGGGGAGGAGTGGGCAGCGAGCAATTGCTCTTCTGTTCAAAATCCTAGTGATGGGATGAGTCACAGACTCTGATTGAATTTTGCCTTCACTACACCCACAGACTGGTTATTATAAAGCTTAGGGGAGCACAGGTTGGTGCAGCAACATAAACTACACTATGAATTGATAGGTTTATGAAGGACCCCCAACTGCCTGAAAATCTGGAGAGTATATGCCAAACACCATGCCCTTCCTGCAGCACTAACCAGTGTGCCTGCGCTTCTTTGTGTAACCAGACCAATAACCAAGGGGCAGATGAAACTGAGATGAAGAGGGGGATAGCTGACTACCTCAGAGTGCTCCTAGCGAGTCTCTGCTGGGGCTTCTGTAAGAAGCAAGCTCCAGGAGTTAACTCAACCCAATGAGACCACCGCCCAGGAACTGTAGTGGGGGTCTCTCAGGATGGCACGATTCAGTGAACAAAAAGATATACTTTATTACAGCCTTCAGTTACTAGTCTTTAACTGCTTTTTCTTTCCACCATTTCTGCTACTGGTGCTCTTCCTCCTCCCCAGGCCAGGGGCCAGGTGACCTGCTCAGCAAGTTCTACCACACCAAAAATGACAGTGAAAATGGCAGGTAAACACCCACCTGTTCACATCAGGCGGTTGTAACGGGCCAAAGGAGACACAAGATGTTGCGACAGGTCTCCCTCCTGCTTGTGAAAGGCATCTGCTCTGTCACAAAGAGGCTTTGCCACTGAACCCTGTGACTGGGAAGAGGGGTTTGCCACCGCTTCAGAGGGAAGGAGGATCTGAATTAGCTCAGTGACCAGCTGTCCAACCAGACTTTCCTTTGAGAACATAACTTACATCAAGTTAAGACAAGATGCACGGGTTTAAAATCTGACAGGTCAGGTGGTGACATGGTGACAGTCATGGGCCGCCTGGTGCTCTCAGCGCTGCACAGAGAGACAAATAAGAAAACAAAACAGCCTACATAATGAACCTCAACTGGTTTAACTTCTCTGGTTTTCATGGTTTTACTTTGAGGGCAGAGCCAGTGGCAGCAGGTTAGGACTAAGTCCTCCGAGCTGACTTGATGGTCAGTGCCCCTCTGCCACAGGGGCCAGCCCTGGGCTTTTGCCTCTGCATACTAAATACCAGGCTAAGTACCATGGGCAGCAGAGCTGCCTCCAGACTTTGCTCCAAAACAGAGAGGGAATGTCCTTCTTGAAAGAAGAACAAATCCTAGTGAGGGGCACAGCCCCCTCTGCAGTGAGCAAATGTCCTTGACTTTTTTTTTTTTAAATACTTTTTAAAAAGCTAAAGACTCTGTAACACAATAGTTAAAGGTTAATTTCAGTTTTGTTTGACACTTTCCTAATCAATTTAAGCCAAGCTCACACATTTGTAAGGGTGCCATAGGATCACAGAATCAAAGAATACCAGGTTGGAAAGGGCCTCAGGGATCATCTATGGCCCAACCTTTCCCAGAAAAAGCACGGTCTAGACAAGACAGCCCAGAACCTCTTTCAGTTGAATCTTCAAAGTGTCCAATATTAGGGAATCCATCACTTCCCTGGGGAGATTATTCCAATGGCTGATCATCCTCCTTGTGAAAAACTGATTTCTTGTGTTCAATCAGAATCTCCCCAGGAGGAGCTTGTGCCCATTACCCTCATCTTTTCCCTGTGACCCCTTGTATGAAGGCAAGTCTACATCATCTTTGTAGCCACCCTTTCAGTACTGGAACGTGGTGATGAGGTCAACCTTAAGCCTTCTTTTCTCAAGGCTGAACAAGCCCAGTTCTCTCAGCCTTTCCTGATGAGGGAGCCTTCCCAGTTCTCTGATCATCTTCACGGCCCTTCTCTGAACCTGCTCCAGTCTGTCCCCATCTTTACTCTACAGTGGGGACCAAAACTGAACACAGTATCCCAGGTGTGGCCTGACAAGCACTAAGTAGAGTGGGATAATGACTTCATCATCTGTGCTGGTGATGCCCAGCATCCCATTGGCTTGCTTTGGCACTGCACCTCATGCTGTTCACTCAAATTGAGTTTGTCATCCACCAAGAACTGTATTGCACTCCTGGGTTACATCTTCCCAGGTGCAAGGCTTACACTTGTTGAGCTTCATAAGGTTCTTGGTAGCCCACTCCTCCAGCCTATCTAGGTCTTCCCACAGGGTGGGTCTCTCTTTACAACTGTCTACTTCCCCACCCAGTTTGGTGCCCGCTCAGCTGTTCAGCTAGTTGTCGTTTAACCCTATGTTTCGTTAAGCCAGAAGAGCCAACATGGAAACAGCTATGTGAATAGATGGGAGGAAGGCAAAACCAAAAATGAAGTGTTAAAGGAACTTGTGCACACTGGAAGAACTACATGAGACATCTCAAAAATAAAAATAGAGAGGATTGCAAAAAAAAAACCAGGAACAGGTGATACTAAGAGTCTCTAAACTCAGAGATAAGGAGGATCTTTTGAGATTCTAATTTCTTGAGCCCCAGTGTAGCTAGATTTTGATACCAAATTTAATAATTTCATTTTGCATTTAATGCAATTCTTGCTTTTCCTTTGGATCAGCTCAACCGAGTTGCACGGCTACATTAGTACTTGAACAGAGATTTAAAAAAAAAAAAAAGGAGCTAGGTGTGGTAGGACACAGGACTAGATGTAACAATCTCTTTTCAGCAGCAGCTCACAGTTGGATAGGTTGGGTATAAAGTGAAATACAGTCTCAGGAAATAGAATGGTATCGTTTCATACTACATTGACCCCTTGCATTTAATTCTGAGCCACAGAATTCCCCTAGCCTGGAAAAGCAGGGCCTTCGGTATTTTCATGGAGTAGATTTGAAGAATAAAAATGAGTCTTCTCTCATGAGACTTCCTTTCAACTCACTGGGGAGAAACATGCTCCTTGCAAACAGTGGTCCAAGGAAAAATGACCTACATTTATGCTAAATGGGGCTTTGATCTGACCCAGGGTGGTCACTGATATTGTGAATACAGACAGAGCCTGCAGAATTAATTCTCAGTCACAGAATTATTTGGGTCGGAAGGGACCTCAAAGACCACCTAATTCCAACCCCCTGCCATGGGCAGGGACACCCTCCACTAGACCAGGCTGCCCAAAGCCCCATCCAACCTGGCCTTCAACACTGCCGGGGGGGCAGTCACAGTGCCTCACCACCCTCGCAGGAAGAATTTCTTCCTGGTATCTAATATAAACCCATCCTCCTTCAGTCCAAAGGCCATTACCCCTTGTCTTATCACCCCATGCCCTAGTAAAGAGTCCCTCTCCAGCTTTCCTGTAGGCCCCTTCAGGTACTGGAAGGCTGCAGTAAGGTCTCCCTGGAGCCTTCCCTTCTCCAGGGTGAAAAAGCACAACTCTCTCAGCCTGTCTTCATCAGGGAGGTGCTCCAGAGCTCTGCTCATCTTCCTGGTCCTCCTCTGGACTGGCTCCAACATGTCTTTATTGTATTGGGTATCCCAGAGCTGGATGCCATACTCCAGGTGAGGTCTTGCCAGAACAGTGGGCAGAATCACCTCCATGAAGCTGCTTGTCACACTCTTTTTGATGCAGCCCACGATACAGTTGCCTTGCTGGGATACAAGCACACACTGCTAGCTCATGTTGAGCTTTCCATCCACCAACACCCCCATGTTTTTCTCCTTGAGGCTGCTCTCAATCCATTCTCTCTCTGCTCAGCCTCCAGTTGTGCATGGGACTGTGCTGCCCATGTGCAGGACCTTGCATTTGGCCTTGTTGATTCATGAGGTTTGCACAGGCCCACCTCACAAGTGTGTCATGGTCCCTCTGGATGGCATCCCTTCCCTCCAGCATGTCAACCTTACCACACAGCTTGGTGTTGTCAGCAAACTTGCCAAGGGTGCACTTGATCCCACTGTCCACATTGGCAACAAAGATGTCAAACAGCCCCACTCCCAGTACCAGCCCCTGAGGAACACCACTCAGCACTGGTCTCCAATTGGACATCAAGCCATTGATTACTACCCTTTGAGTGTGGCCAGTCAGCAAATTCCTTACTCCCTGAGTGGTCCAACTGTCAAATCCATGTGTCCAATGTAGAGACAAGGATGTTGTGCAGGCCAGTGTCAAATGCTGTGCACAAGCCCAAGTAGATGATCTCAGTTGCTCTTCCCTTATCCACCAATGCTGTAACCCCACTGTAGAAGGCCACTAAATTTGTCAGGCATGATTTGCCCTGTTGACTGTCACAATCACCTTCTTATTTTTCATGTGCCTTAGCATAGTTTCCTGGAGGATCTGCTCCATTATCTTGATGGGCACAGAGGTGACATTGGTTTTTAGTTCCCCTGGATCTTCCTTTTTCTCTTCCTAAAAATGGGGGTTATTTTTCCCCTTTCCCAGTCGTGGGAACTTCACCAGACTGCCATATTTCCTCAAATCTGACGGAGAGTGGCTTGGCCACTTCATCCACCAGTTCTCTCAGGCCCTGGACCTACTCATCTCAAATTGCCCTTGATTGACATTTGCTCTTCATGCTCACACTTTGCAGCAACTCAGACATCTGAAAGCTTCTGCCAGGTGGTATTTTCAGACTACCTGCACTTCATTGGACTTTTTACAAGGTAAAACAGAGGCGGGTGAAAAAATAAGTGTGTGACCATACTCTTTTCTTTGCAGAAAGAGGGAGACCTGGATTCTGCATCCTCCACCTGGAAAGTTTTAGCCTGTAACTTCCCCAGAGCCCGTAACTACTGAAAAGGGCAGCCTATACTCCCCTATCCTGCTGAAATTGGGTCACCGTGCAGCAAAGCAGACAAAATTCATGGGCCCAGAAGGAATAAGCCACTCTGTCACCCAAGAGAATTGAGTTTGCCCATTTCAGTCATTATTCCTCATCAGCTGTAGGCACAGCCCTTCAACTCACCTTGTCTTTCAACTGTCATATGACATAACCAGGCGATCAACAGAAATTCGTCCAGCTAAGACACTACAAACACCCATTTAAATGCTTTCTAGTATAGACAAAACTGCCAATCCCCTCTGTAAATGGTGCTCATCTGCAGCCTGTCCAGGCTGCCTCACCTGCCAAGTGAGAGCAGGTACCACCTACTTTAAACTACGTGAGGATCCCGAATCCTTGATGTTTGTAAAACACACAAAAGAACCACAGGAACGCAAATAACTACCTACTGCATCCCAACTCCAAGCTCACTCTCTTACAAAAAGCCTGCTCATTTTACAAAGACTATTTTTTCCCCTTTTTCTAAATAAAGCTGAGGCCATCTTAAACAGGTTCTTTTTAGTTCCAGATATATTTCAACTAAGTGGATGTTCCTAAAATTTCTTTTACTTTTTTTTTTTCCTGGAACCCTTTTAACTTGGTAAACAGGTCTCTGTGTACAGCTTTCAATTACCTTTTATTCTGTGGTGCCAAATGAGACCAGATAGGCATATTCTTAAAAGGCTTTCATGAAAATGCAAATGAACAGTTCACACTAGTCTGCTGGCTCAATAAATAGAACAGTTCGAAGTGTTTATACGCTAGTAAATAGATTAAAAATACAGAAAAAGCCATCTGTAGCCCTACAGAAGCTTTCATTTTCTTGTTACCACCATAAAACTTGCAATGACAGTATCTTCAAGATACCTCCCCTGTTATCTGTATTAGCTTAGACAACATACCCTTCTAGTAGCTGACCTGCAAAAATGGGTATAATGTGAGTTAAGAAGTTAACACCAGATTTGAAAACTCAGACTTGCCTGCAAACGTGAGAGTCATCTCCCAGCGAAATGCACATGATCCTATTTTCTCATCTGCCAAGGTTTTCCTCTCTCCCCCTCCCAGCCACCATCATTGGTTTTAATGTTGGGTTGTTGTTTTTTTTTTTAATTGAAGCTCAAATACAGCAACGTGTTACATGTTCTTGTCCTCAGGCATTACACTACATATATTAGTATTCCTTTGAAGGCATTTTCTTCTTTGCCACTAGCAGGACAAGAAAACCTTGAAAACAGGTTTGCTTATAGTGTTCAACCTGGTGGGATCTAAATGTGATCTATTAAGTGTTACACATCCGAGTCCTTCACTGTTAAATTAAGCTACTTGAGCCCAGCAAGAAGTGTCAAGATATAAACAGAGCAGCTCCTGAAATCCAAGCTTCCCAGTCAGACCGGCCTCCTCACAAACCCTTCCCACTGCGCAAACACCGCAGCCTCCAAAAGAGAGCCTACCTATAACGGCTCAAGAAAGCCTTTGAGAAGCAGATGAGGCTCTGGCAGCACTTCCTCAGCATCCTCTATCTTCCCCCTCACTGACAGGGCAACGGCCCTGGCCTCAGAAGTACTCCTTCATCCACCTCAGATTAGTTCAGAGACACTTTCATCCTCACAGCAAGCTCTCCAAGGCCACTTGCCAAGTACAGTTTTGGGTGTGCACATGTGGCCACACAAGCTGGCTGAGTTACGGGGGGGGCTTCTGCTGGAAGGACCCCGACAGCTGGAGGTGATGCTATGACCAGCTAATGGGCATACTTCTGGCTGACTGCTGCATCCGTCATCTATCCAGTGCACAGGAATGA
Source organism: Zapornia atra (assembly GCA_013400835.1). Lineage (NCBI taxonomy): Eukaryota > Metazoa > Chordata > Aves > Gruiformes > Rallidae > Zapornia > Zapornia atra. The sequence continues at coordinate 41,838 of VZTU01022059.1, read as the reverse complement.
CCCGCCTACACTCTCTCAGCCCCCCCAAAAGCCTCCTGTTTAGGATAAACCAGGCTCTGTCCTCCACCAAAGAGCAAGAAACAAATGCTGAGCCACATCTCAGAAGCCTGCACAGCAGAACCTGGCTTGAAATCAGCAAGTTTCTGGCCTGAATCTGAACCAGGCTCATTAGTCTTTAGCTATTTCTGTCTAGCCTGGAGCATCTCGCAGACAAGGGATATTCAGAGCCCAGACAGTCTTCAACAGTAGCCATTTTGGATCCTCAAAACTGTAATCAGTCCAAAGGGTTGTTGTTGCAACTCTTCCTGGGTTTAAAGTCAATTGTTGCAACGACAGGTATTCAGAGCCAAAAATCCCTTCCGAGGTAAGAGCAAACAGTGTCCGCTGAATTCTGTTGACCTTTTACTGGCAACCAACAGACCTACAAACATCCTTCTTTACCTCAGAAAACTTGAATTCTGATGCAATTGTTACCCCAGAAGCCTGGCCTAAGGCATTATCACCCGCAGAAGTAACCCAGGGCTTCACTGGTCCCACACGACCCCTCTCCCTTCTGTCAGCTGCAGCTACAACAGCTACCCAAGGTGTAACCACAATCCATTTCCCAACCTAGTACACCACAAAAAAAATCACAAGAAAGGCCGTGGGAGCACAACAGAGGATGCGGCATGTCAGGGAGGTGAGTATCCCTGGCTGGGATTTTTTCCTTTAGTCCTAACACCAGCTTTTGCTAGCTTACAACAACCCCGAGGCTAAGGGTAAGTCAGCGCGAAGATGCTTTGGCCACACAATCACTGACTTCTTCAGGAGCAGCTTTAACTAGCAGGTAGCACCTAGATGTAATACATACCTCAGTCTGAGGCTCAACGAATTCTGTGCCTCCTCTGGATAGGAAGGTGTTTACTCAAAGAGACTCAACGGGCTCGCCGTAATTTATTTTTACAGCAGGTACACTAAACCAAGACAGTTAAAACGCTAAGTCTCCAAAGCCCTAGGTATTATTATGTAAATAAACTTTAAATAATTGCCTGTATTAAAGTGTGATTCAGCGTTCAGCAAGGAAAACAGCTCTTGGTTTCTTTTCTTTAATTAAGTTCTGATTTTATCTATAATTCTAGCCCATCCTGTTTGTTTATTTACATGGAATATTATCCTGCTTGCTGTGTGCCAAAGCGTTATTCTGAAGCTGTCTGGGTAACACTGGTATTTCTGAAAGCTCCACATCAGACAGACAGACTGATGGCCTAAGTCCTTCAGCCGGCAGTATATGCAAACTGAGCTAAGCAGGCACGTTCTCACTGTACATACAGTGGTTTACAAACACCCTTTGGAATAACAAAGGCAATGGATGCCAGGATACCAGCTGACAGCGAAGGGCCATGCACTCCCAATGAACCCTGAAAGCTTTTTATGCTCTGAGGGGTCCGGGAGCATACCGAAATGCACGGCTCTGACTCACTCTCAGTGGTAAGGAGCTGTGCCAAGGGAAGAAGTTGTCCTCTGATTATCAGATCTCCCTCAGCCTGCAGCAGGGTTGGTGGGAAGACACCCATACCTCCACCTCTGCTGCTTCATGCCGTAGTTTGGGTACTCGGTGTAGTCTCATCTTCACAGTCAGTAGAACCCAACAGACTTGACTAGAAAGCGCAAAATGGGAGGCTCCTTTTGGCTGGCTGGAAAGAGGGTGATGATGGATAGTGGGATGAAGCAGCAGCACTTCAGCTGGCAGAGCACAGGCTGCAGCAAGGTGGCCCCTCAGAGCAGGTGTTCTCCCGTGTCAGGACAAAACACGCCTGCATGCTTTGATTACATTTTTTATATGGTGTTGGACTTCTCTCCACTGAGCAATGATGTTGGTTGTCACTAAGTTACCCACATGGATCCCTGAGGATTTCTTTTCATGGTATTAGTAGTGTAGACTGGGACTCCAGTTTCAGTCTGCAGGTGATAACCACAGAAGCCTCCAGCTCAAACAGCTGGCACCTCTGCAAGTGCTCTACACCACAAACAGAAGTTCCAAAATAAAATCTGGAATCCTCGATTTTGCCCTTTAATTATTTATATGAAAAGAGCTTCTTCCTTCTGTTGACATGAGAACTCAAATGTATCATCACAGAAAACACTGTGTACTCCCCAAATCCCACGGGGTCATTAAATCTTCTTCTAAGCAGTACACAAAGTATTTTCACAGAACTTTTAAAATAGTTTTCTAAAGCATGCCTGATGTCATTAGGAAGTTGGAAGAAGCTGATGGCCTAACAACATAATCACTAAATATCCTCCAAATGAGAGAATCCCTTCACTCTGTTCTAAACTTAAGATGCTATCTACACTATCCATACATGCAATTACCCATGCTATCAATGTATCTGGGAGTCCCCAATATGAAGGGTAAACAACCTTTTGTGTCAAATTCTTACTTCCATTGATTTCCATGAGAGAATCTGCACTTTTCCCATGTGTTTCATTAGGACTCTGGTAACAGCCTAGTACTGTGCCACTGTACATTTTCATTTGCCTCAAAACAATGATCATTCATAAAATGTACTCGGGAGAACACGACTGTCCTCCCAGCTGTAAGCAATCCTGTGTCCCGCAGTCACACACAAGTTTTATAAACAACAGATTGACACTGGAAAAGAAAATACTTAGAAATCTTTTCAAAGCTTCCATAAAGAAAAGTTATTTGTCATAACATTTGCATTAACGTGCATCTTACCAAGGAAAAAATCACTTTCTGATTAACCTGGTTTAGTTGTAACTCATCATTTCACATTATACTTCCAGCACAATGTACTAGCATTTTCACTACGCATGCAATTTTTTGTTTGTTTGTGGTTTGGTGTTTTTTTGTTCTTACCTTTAAGGAATCAAAGCAGGCGATTACTCTTCCATTTTCAACCTGGCAACTTTTAGGGGGGTGTGCAAATTTGCATTCTTCATCAGAGCGCGAACAAGTTCCCCTCTGAAATTGCCTACACACTTCTAACGTTAGCCATTTCGTATCTCTGACGGGAGCAACATTCAAAGCCATGGTGAAAAGCTGATTTCAGATTTGTAAATTGCTGTCAAGTGAATTATGCCAAAGAAATTTCCAAAACTAACAATGAAAGGAAGGGAGAGAAAAAGGGGGGTGAGAGGGTGGGGAAAGGGATCCAACAAAACAACAAAAAAAATAATTTCAATTCCAATTGAAAAGAAAGTTTAAAAAAAAAAAAGTGGGGGTACGACTAACGATGTCCAATGCACACAGAGCAGAATAAACAGAGAAAGTTTATCAGCAAGCAGTCAATCATTAAGTCCCACTTGTAGACTTTTGGCTGGGAAAAACCATGCTCAGTCGCATTTCTGTCTGTAAAACACGTGGGTTTGCTGACTGTATCCCGGGTGCACCAGTTTTAAGCCAAGGTCCTTCAATGCAATGGCACTCCTCGAGAGACCGGGAATTCTCTGACGGTTGCTTGCTGGTACTGATCAGACAAGAAAAGCAACGCAGTCATTTGATCATGTCCCAGGAACAACAACAGCTCTTCTTCCTCTTTTCTTCTGCTTTCAGTTTCCCATCAACTGATTGGCAAATGGAGACAGCTTGAGGTATCTTCTGCCAGGCGTAAGGTGAAGGCAATGTCTGGCTGGCAAAGACGGGATTTTGAGAACACGGGCGTAGCAGTCCTCGCTCATAAAAGTGACTCGACAAAGGCACTTTTTAAGTCACTGACCTGACAAAACAAATATAGTATCAGTTCACATGCAACTTACTCAAATCAACATTACGAAACCTATCATCCCTTTTTATCAGATATTATAAACATACTGCTTATGCTCGCTTGTATTTCTTTTTTTTTTTCCTTCTCCAAAACAAAATCCACCCCCTTTGTGAAGTTACGTGTGACAAGGGAACAACCAGTTGAAATACGTATTGCAGTAATATTCTAGGCAACAATCCAAAAAGTTGGGAATGATTTAAATAGATGAATGTGGCAGACACAATAATTAGGCATGCTGGTTGTGAAACAATTCAATCTAATGCGCTTAGTCTCCAAAACAACATACAAGGACCCGTTTCCATTAATTTATCATTTGGCCCTTTAGACTGTGTTGCTACATTATAAGCTGTTACTTGTTATTTGTTCTTCCTTAGAAACAAAGATGGTAGTATTCTGTTCAGATTTTTTGTCTCTCTCCCTCTCCGTTTGTCAAGGTGGAAAAAATAACCCAACAGCAATTGTCATTCCAAAATGCAGGGAAAAAAACCCAAACCTCTAACTCTCAATATGGAAGTTTCCCTGTTAAGCTAAAGGCTTTTCATAAACGCTTCATGAAAGGACTCACCACTAAGTCATCATCCTCTAATGAGTTCTTCCTAATATGAAGCAGTCTTGATCTAAATTTTCCCTTTATTAAATCGCCTTTCGTGAACCTTTACAAATACACGGTTCAGCATCGAAATCTAAGACTTAAATATGGAACTTAAGATATTCAGGGACTACAAAACACCTCAGATATTTTATAGATAAACAGATTTGAAAAATCAAAGGGTTAGGCATTATAAATATTTTTAATAAATAACTGTATTTTATACACAGACAGTGAAACCATGGTCACAACGTTTCCTTCTATTCAGCTTCAAAGGAACACAACTCCGGCTTTGCCGATAACAGCCAGAAACAGTTGAGAGATTATTTTTGTGCAAGAAGAATAAAGAAAAGGAGAAGGACTGGAATAAGTGTGGTTTTAAAATGTAACAATAAAAATAGCTCTAAAAACAATGTCAGCTTTCCCAGGCCAGAATAACCACCGTTCTGTGCTTGGATTCCTCCAATTTAATTGAAGTCAGCACTGTTAGCAACGCGAGTAAGAATTACTCACACAGTTTCAGGAACGGATCCCAGTTCTGTCTTCCAGAGCTTCACATTAAAAGGCTCTGCCATTACTTAGCAATACAAGCAGAAGGGTTTTACTACATGACTGATACCTACAACAAAATTTGCTACTGCAACGCCAATTACTCAAAAATGACGTTCCAAGTCCAGCACATATAAGATGGTTCTGGATCATATATAGCTACCTTTATCTGGTCATAGAATTATAGAATGGCCTGGGTTGGAAGGGACCCCAAGGATCATAGAGCTCCAACCCACCTGCCACAGGCAGGGCCACCAACCTCCAGGCCTGGATCTACACAAGGTTGCCCAGGGGGGCCCCATCCAACCTGGCCTTGAACACCTCCAGGGACGGGGCCTCCACCACCTCTCTGGGCAGCCTGTTCCAGCACTTTACCATCAAGAATAGTGACTTGCAAGGAAATTTTCAAATAATTCTATGCAACTGTAGTATAGTTCAGCACACTAATCAAATATTCCTCAAATTAAAGACTCTACCAGTGTTGTCCCACAGCTTCAATAGAAGAGTGAGGTTAAGCTGAAAACATGCAGAGAGGTGAGAAAATACTCGTAAATGATGAAGAGTAATAAAAAGAGAGGGAAAGACAAGGAGAGCCTCTCCACAAGAGCTTGTTGAGCTGATGATTTAGCTGGCTAAATGTAAAAGAGGAAATACTCTCCCTGGAGCCACCCATTCCAATTCAGAAATGTCAGTAACAGTTTTCAGTAACAGACATAGGAGACACACTGAAATTTGGGGAAAAGGGTAAATGTTACACTGCACGCTGCTCCGAGTCACAAGTAGTAATACTCTGCTGGGCTGCACACCACTAAAAATGACAAAGTCATTCCTCAAGTAGTAGGTGTTAAGACTGAGGAAAAGCAGACCTTGCACATGGCGGCAAAGCAAGCGGCATGTAGTATGCACACAGCAACAGTCATCATGGTTCTATAAAACCACACTCCCCACGTGCAGCAGGCTCACAGATGAGATTCATGAGACCACAGCAAGAATTAATACCAAAAAGCATTTGGGGGGGGAGGGAAGGGGGAGGGCAGAGTGTAGAAGAGGAGTGAAATACAGTGTCATCCTATTTCCTATCTTCTTACTATGTTAACATTTCCTACAGAAAGGGAATCCCCAAAATCCCTATCTTGACACTACCCAATTTCTCAAGAGGCACTGAGCACTTCAGCAGTTTCTACTGATGCAGGCTTAGGAAAGATAGAGCCAAGACCTTTCTGAAGGAGGTCACACCTTCAGCAGAAGTAAGGTGCAAACAGGGGGACAGAAGAATTTGGAGCACTTCATCCCTACTGCTTACACGGCCTGTGCGTTCACAGCCACATCCTAGGCAGCTGCCATACCTCCTCTGCCCATCATTTCCACCAGGAGGGTAAAGGAAGAGATGCCACCAGGAAAGCCTGGTGAGAGGGAAGCGATACAAGAAGGGAGAGGAAAGACAAACTGGGGAAAAAAAATTATGGGAGGAACCAAGGAAATAAGAGTTCAAGATATGAGGAAAGAGCTCAAGAGAAGGGAAAAAAATGGGAGTGGAAGGTAGAAAAGTGAAATGGCTGGTTGCAGAGGAGGAAGAAAGAGAAGCTTCAAGGAAAATGAGGGAAAAAAATGAGATGAGTGTGGAAGAACGAGGTAGGGAACAAACACTGAGGTAGAGAAATTATAGAAGGAAAGCAGAAGAGACTATAGTTACAGGGGAAGATCCAACTGTTTGGGTAACCGGAGGGAAATAAAAGGATGGAAAAAAAGAGACATGGGATTTACAGAAGAAAACAAACAAACAAACAAACAAGGCAATAATAAAGTGCCTCCCAGGTGACAGGCCATTTCTGACATCACAGTCCACCCTGACCTTGTCTTCTGTCTTGCAAAACCCACCCATATGGAGAACACTGGGGCCTCCAGCCAGTGTGAACTCTGCTCTTCTTTCCACCACTTCTAACTTCCACTTGTGTCCCAACTTAACAGCCAAAGTTAGCTGTCCTACCAAAACCAACAGCATCTCATTAGCCTAGAGCCCTCAGAACCAGGCAGGTCCCTTACCCAGGCAGGTTTCCTTTTCAGTTAATGTGGGGATTTTGTTTAGTTGTTTTTGTTATTATTGTCATTGATGATTCCAGTTCCAGCTTACGACACCCACTGTAGCTAAACAAACTAACAGAATTTACACATTGACAACTGAGATGCAAAACATTCTTACTGAAGCTGAAGAAAGCACTCAACATAAGAAATACAAAAGAACCCATTTAGTTTGCTTGTTTACAGTTATTGTTGTTTCTTTTCCGTCTCTCACACACTTGGATCGATGAAATTGATCTGGAATACAAATCTACAAATGTTTTTTTGTATGCTAAGTGAAATAAATTCATAGACATGTATTTGTAAAAACTATTTCATTTTAGATCTTTCATATAAGTGTTGCTACCTTTTTGTAGAAAGCTAGCAAAGAATGGAGGAGGTTTTTGCCAATCTCATGTTCTCCTGACAGTGTGTGGAAGAGCCTGTGTTAGGCTCCAGATCTTCTTCCCAGTTTAAACCACAAAATCATTTCTTCTTTTCAAAGTAGGCAAAAAAAGAACCCCCAAAACAAACAAAAAACCCCAACCAAAACCAACCCATTAAAAAGAGTCTAAAATTATTAAGCAAGGCAAAGCACACAGGTGTTAGGAGGCCCCAGAAAAGGCTCTCATTGTGAGGAACACTGGGCAGCCAGCATCTTTAGGAGTTCCGAGCGAGTACAAAGCCCTGCCACATCATAAACCAGTGGAGATCCCTCAGCTGGAAGCTCTTGCTATAGACTAAATATGGGCTGTTTGGTATGTAGTTTTACTTATCAGACAGATTAAGCAGCAATGGATTACGTAGTATCCATTTAATGGAGAAGCTGAAGCTTCCTGGACCTGTTGTGTTCATGCTTCAGTAGACAGAGTGTTGTAATGAGCTAAGACCTCATCTCCAAAAAGTCACTTTGCAGGTGACAACTCTCAGTAAAGCAGCAGAAGCCCCACACAGGTCTCTAGTGGAACCACTAAGTTAATTCAAAAGGTGTTAAGACAGTTTTCTGCTTTACTCTGACAGAATTAAGCACTGCATATTATTCATCAAATTAGAATTTTCAGTAAGAGATGTCAAGACTGGGGGTTAGTTTCTTGCTCTTACTGTCAATGTTTATCACCATAAAGTATATATTTCTTCTAAATATACACCAGAAACACAAGAATTGAAAAGTCAGAAAACCATTAGTTGTACCTATGAGAGAATGCACAGTTTAAAGTAAACAAACTCTTCTTGCCCAGCAATACAGAAGACATTTGCTAAATATACTTAGCTTTACAAGGCTGACTGTTTACAATGGTCTGTTTTAAAAATAAGGAATTAAAAATAAAAATAATCCAAAGACTCACTATATTGTGAAGGGAGGATGCTCCTTCCTTCAGGTCACAAGAAACCTGCTGACTGTCAGAAGGGACAAATTATCAGCTGCCTGAACTCAGTTAAACAGCTGACCCAGGTGAGATAAAATTCACCTTCAGAACATAACGAGTCCCCAAAAGCTGACCTGCTGCATACTCAGAGCCCAGAGACTATCTCGTGAACTTAGTTTTCCAAACCAGCATGCCTGTACTGCAACTCATAGAGACTGTTAGCTTGGTCAAACATGGGAACACTTTCAAGAAGACCAAGGTCACATTTCTCATCCCAGGGAAATGGTACTGCCCAATTTTAAGCCCTTGACCCAAAGCAGGTTGCTGCTACAACTTTTATATGCTTACACGCAAACCCAAATTCCTTACTTTCAGAAAAATATGCCTGTGGTCTTAAATTTGCTTGAGGAATCCTTTAACATGGAAACAAAACAAGGAGCCTGCAGTGGGCACTGCGCACAAAGAATTTCAGGTTGAAATTTTAAGCTCTGGCTGGAAGTTGTAAGCAGTAAAACAGGCTCTCTATCCTTAGATACAGTTGACCATAAGCATTGCTGGCTTTATGCTCCACAAGTACACAAACCAGTAATGACTTGACCATGTACCACCTTGATTCACACTCCCATGCAATTCAGTTGAGTCCCAGCTACATGAGCAGGAGATAAACTAACCTATAAAAAATAATACCTGTGATTTAGCCACTCCTTTCAGCCTAGACTGTCAGTGATTTTACCTGGAACAGGCAATGTAGGACAAAATACAACCATTCCTAGATGTTTATAGCCAAAACCTAGTGGAAAGATTCCCAGTATAAGTCTAATATGTAGGGACCCTTCTGTCACCAGACCAAGTTAAGTATCTTGAACACTCACAACAGAAGTACAGATATTCAAAGACCAACAGCTATTGAATCCTCACCCTTAAGGCCAGGAAAAGGCATCCAAGTCCTGTGGAGTCATACCTCTTGTTTGCAGCTGCACAATGGACTCCACTTTCAAAGCACTCAGGACACAGCCACACTTGCAGGTGCTTTAGTACAACAGATGGTGGGACTCTGCTTTAGTTTTTCAACTATAACTCACTGTTACGTTCTTTTAAAATGATATTTCTTCCCCATTGTTTGTGCTTTAAATAGCAAATCAAGGCCTCCAAACAGAAGGGAAGCTAAGCTGCACACCAAAGGACAGCCATGACCCTACCAGCACACTCCAGCAAAGCTTTCCATTCCAGCTACCTGCCATTTCCTTGACTCCCCCGCACTGCCTTCTCTTGCCTTCCCTCAAACTCCCCAACAAGGAAAGCAAGGCAGCAGCTTAACCCTAAGCTAAGCTTGGATCTGTTATGATCTGCCTCTCCCTGTGCAGAATGAAGCAGCATAAAGCACCCTGCACCATGTGTGTTAGCCAACTCCACCAGGACGTGCCCAACTGCCCGTGTTCCCCACCTACCCGACAGAGCAGACCAGGCATGACAAGGCATGACAGCCCGGACTGCAGCCCTGCTCCCTCCCCTGCACCCCACCTGCAGCAGGTCTGGCTCAGCAGTGCAAGCTCCTGTAATTATGATGCTGTATCCCATGGGACGTACTCCCTGTCCCTGGAAAGCAAGGCTGACTCTCGGTCATCGCGTGCTAATTTAAGCCTCACTGCACAAAATCCCCACTAACCCATACAGGGAGGATCTTACATCAAAAGTTCTAACGTGAATGAAGACAAAACAAAAAGATAAAAGAAAAAAAAAAGTAATTTTACAGACAAATAATGTGACATTTGGCATGCTTGCTAATCACATTTGAATATATTACATTCTTGAAGAGAGAACATGCAAGATATTTTTGCATGGTGGATAGACTTTTCTCACTCCATCAGCCCACCAGATTAGAAAGCAGGACCAGAAAGTGATATGACAGCACAGAGGCATCATTCACCAGTGAGTACTACGCCAGCTTCATATTCCTACCAATTCCCACCTTCGTATCTCCTACCAATTTAGAACATTCATATTTTTAATATGCAACCTATTATGGTAGAGTTTAGTAATGTCTTTACATAGGTCAGTAAAATTACAGCATTAAAACCAGAATCAGGCTCTGGCTTTTTTTCCAAGCCATTGCAAAGTCAAAAAATAGTTCAAAACCAAGAGAAAACAGGACAGACTTCCACAAAACATCATTCATTGACGGCAAAGAAGAATGGCCAACCTTTTTGTTCCCTTCACATTTTTTAAGAAAAGCCATTCAATTACAGTACAAAGCGATGAGTGCATTTTCTGCCACAAAGCTCAAATGAAACTTGTGAACATTTCTTTAATCATTTCAAGGGTTTTTTTTCCCCCCACCTTGTTGAGATGTTAAGCAGCTTTCATTTCACATCAAGCAAACCTGTGCTGCTGAAATGAGGAGGAAGCCAGAACTGCCCCAGCAGAGAAGCAGCCCACTAGTTTGACCAAGTGGCCACGAGCCAAGACCACTAAAATACCAATCACCATTCCTGTTATTAATTCAACCTGGACTCTGCTGAAAGTCAAAAAGCGTCCTGACTTACAAAAGATCCGTTATTTCTTTTATTTGCTTGATTTGGAGATAACTATTGCAACATCTCTCTTTGCCTGTTATACAACCAGAGATGAACACTTGCCAACTGTAATTCAGATGAACGCTTCACCCAGAGTCGATCCTCACTGTATTTTACTTAAGCAGAGAGAAGTGCAGGGACAGGTTAGAAAACACCGGTCTGTTTTATTTAAACTGAGCATGACCTCCAAATATCACTTCCCCTAAACGAGCCATATTCTCCTTCTCAAGATTACTGAAGTGCCAGGTTCAAGGCTTTTTAGTACGCCCCACGCTATTTACAGTAGGGCAACGAGCTGCTTATTAAAACCCGCCGGCCGACTTTGAAGCTGGCTTTACAATATAACAACGCCAGTGTCCTTTGTCCCCAGGGAAGCAGGTGTGGAGGAAGGCGTACCACCTACTGGGAAACACCAGGCACAGCCCAGGATCTTTCCAGCAATCCACCGTACTGCTTTGCTAATGGACCATGAAATATTTCTGCTGAACTTCAAGTCCGTAGATGACTGGAGCCCACAAGAGTATTTTCGAACATCAAAGTGCTTCGAAGTCATGCTGATAAAACTAATGCTCATTATGCTTCAGTTAAAACCCAATCGCAGAAAACAGGTTTTTCTTCTTCTAGCAAACATTTGGGGGGGAGGTTGTTGGGTTTTGGGGTGGGTTTCTTCTCCCCCAATCATTTTCATCGCACTCCACTGCACCTTCCCCTCCTCTCTTGGTCTGCACCCTCTCTCACAGCCTGTAACTTAAGAGCTTCTTATTTCTAAGCCCAAAGGAACCTGATTGTATCCTTTAGGTGTATGAATTTTGCACAGCAAATTCCGCTCCCACCTTGACAAGAGGGCGAAAGCAATTTCTGTTCCTGTGCCTCTGTGAGCAGAGTTAATCATCCCCAGCAGCAATGACGTTATCGCTTGGCCTCTTGTGGACACAAATGTTTTGCTTTTGGCAGAGAGCACCACGTAATAGCTATTAATCAAACCCAATTCCCCAGGGAAGGGTACCCCACTGCATTAGGAGCTTCTACTCGCAGCCAGCTGCAGACATCTATTGTATTTATTTTTTT
>VZTU01022059.1:13096-29742 GCA_013400835.1 Zapornia atra | reverse complement strand
AGAACTGCAAAAATATTTATAGAAAACTGTGCTTACGTACTGTGAAATTTTTTTAGACCAGCATGGAGGGAACGCGTGATCAAATGACTGTTCTCACCTGCCAAAGGACCGATAACATGCTGTTACACAGGAGCACAATTTGAAAGAGCTCAGGCTGCTGTCAGTTTTCTATTTTCTCTACTCCAGTTTCGCACTGAGCCCAGAAGGCAGAAACTCTCACCAAGGTAACTTCTTTATGTGACAAACAGCATCGCTCTGCGCTGGGAGACAAGCATTGGTCTGAATAAACCAAGGGCCTCATGTAAATTAAAATACGTTTAAGACAGCCAATAGCGTTATTAATACTCCACTCCTACAAATTACCCAGCTCTGGGAAGTTGCATGGCACATCCAAACAAAGCTCCCAAGGCGAGGGCAGGAAGAGCACTACCTAATGCTATTAACTCCGACTGCCTCTTAAGCGCTAAACCCATTCTGCTGAACAGACTCCCTGCACAAAATCCAAGCAGCACTGCCGTTCTGAGATAAAATACCTCTGTTTCCACATTGCTTTCTCCATTTGCATTTTACCTGAGAACAGGATACCCAAGTACACAAGGATGACTTCAGCAGGTCAGCTGAAAAGTCCATCTCGCCCAGCATTCAGCCTCCAACCACAGCCCAATACCACTTGTCCACAGAAGAGCACAAAACCAGGTCAGGCAGAGCGTGGTAATTTCCATTAATCTTCTCCCAGCAACCTGCAACTGGTGTCTTTGTCTTTAATACGTCTCGCTGGACTTTCCTTCCATGGATCTTGCCCATTCCCTTTTTGAATGCTGCTGTGTCAGAAAGTGCCTTTCATCATCGTGTGTGCGGGAAGTAGGATACTGAGGGGGAGACTGACCGGCTTTCACAATTTCTGACAAAAGGCTGGATTCTCCAGAAAGGAACATGGATATGGAAAGGAATACTTCAGGACTTTGGAGATTTACAAAAATCTGAAAACAGCAAATGGGGCTGGGGAGTAAGATGACAAATTACAACCTCCCTGACATAAATCTGTGTTGTTCCTGTCTTTTTATTACTCCTGAATGGGTTGAACTAGAAGAGAGAACATGCCTTTTCCTTCCAGTGAAAGTACAGCTTGGAGAAAAGAGCTTTTAAAACCTACCAGAAGAGGAAGAAGCACCAAGATCCCTTCTACTGCACCTCTACCTACATCACTTAGAAGCGTTCTCAGAAGCAACGCTTTCTTAGCAATCCAGCGGTAGAGGAGGAAAACCAGAGAGCGTCCCCAAAGGAGCCCGAGCGAGGCACTCCGATGGCGTTCTGCCAGACCCCAACCATCTCAAACACATTTTGGGAGCAGCAACTCATCACAACAGGAACGCGCTTCCAACGAGGAAAAGAAAAATCCTCAAGAGTGTCGTTACTTCTCAGAGGGTTGCCCAAGCAAGACTGCATCAGTGTCCATTTCAATTCCCCTTTCTATTAGTTGCATGCAGGTAGCATGCAACAACAGTTTTATTTACTTCTGAAACTACAGAAATCCTCGTGAAGCAGAACATATGCGAGTGTTCTACTTCTTACCTATCTCAGGGGACATGCTGCAAAGCCAGATTAAGCATCTATGTCAGAGTACCTTGTATCTTATGGCAGCTAAAGAGGCAGAACAGCAACCTAACTTTAAGTCACCTATGGAACAGCAAGCAGATTCTATCAAGCACCTTCAAAGGCCATTTAATTTTTATTTTTTAAATAATGTGTTTATACTAGCAAGTGTTTTATACAACAGAAGCTGAAATCTTCCACTAAAAGCCATTTTTCAAAGACCCTTCCCAGTTGAAGAGAAACCAGTAATCGGTTTTTTTGGCATGGTCCTGGAGGGGAGGAGAGAAAAAAAAAGTAGCATTCAACAAGTTCTTGGCCTTTTCTGAAGGCCGGTTGCCTTCCTGTCTTCTTGTGTTTTGAACAGAGAGATCGCTTCTTGCCCAGTTATCTTTGGTCCTCCGAGGCGACCAAAGAAAATATGTGATCAAGCTCAATGTGAAGAGGACAGTACAAGATTTTCTCTGCCAAATTCATGCCATTTATTTGTCTGCCAAAAGAAACCCACAACACAACCAAAAATCCCCCAAAACATTTAAAACTTCAGAGGCTACTTGTGTTGTGTTTGACAATACATAAAGGAAATGTATCCTCCCTGGAATAAAATAAATATGCAGCCAACAAACTTCTTTTCTACTATCAAATAGGTATCACGAGTTCAGAAAGAGAATGCTTTTCCTCTAAAACTGTTTTTGCAACTTGTGGCAGAGAAACAAAGAGCTCTTCTCAGATCATTTGCAAGTTCTGGTGAAATTTCTACTTTCCTGGAAATCTTGACAACTTCTCTTTAATCCTGAAGCAAATAACAGAGTACAAACTGGAAGGAGTGCACAGTAACACTGCAGATACTGCCTGCCACAGCAAACACTTTTTTTTTTTCCTCTCCTTTTTTTTGGGTCCTGATCTCTGGGATGAATTTTGGGTTTGGTGTGCAGTACTGCCACTGACCTTCCTCTCTGCCTGAGCACTGATTAAGAAGCACTGACCCAATACAAATGGGTCACATCGATCTGTTGTTTTAATTTGTGTAACACGTCTCCCTCAGTCCAAAAAGCTCACCACCCACTGCCACTTGAAGAAAGTTATTTTTTAACCCAGTTTCACTGTAGAAAACAAACATTTTTTCCCCCTTTTTTAATATATAACAGGAGACAAAGTACTTAATGCACAGAGAGGATACACAGGAACACACTCGGGAAGCCAATTGTAAGAACATCAGATAGTTCATAATCATTTTTCTCTGCATACTTCAGTTGTCTGCAACAGTAAAAGGGGATATATTCCAACTTCTGGAAGGAAAAAAACAACCCAAACCTATCTCATGCAAGTAACTTTAATGTACAGAGCCTTCCTTTTCATTTCTGTTAGCTTATAAGTTAAAAAGGGAATGGATTCAGGCAGCAATACTGACTGGTTAGGCAGTGTTAGTCTAGTATTCCCAGGTACCAAACCCGGGTATGTCCCTGCCTTAAATCAAAGCTTTTCCTTACTATTTAAGTGACAATCCCTCTCTATTTTAACTCAGCTGTTTAACATGGAAAGAGAGAAAAAAGTCTTCCCTACTCTCATTGAAAACTCTCCAGAAGAGAATGTCAGCATCTCAATGCACCCCAACCCCAGTGAAAATACTGGGGAGGCAGGGAACTAGAAGCATTTCTTTTTTAGCAATATCCATCTTGATACTTTGTTTTCAGATAGCTGAATCATTTTATTGTAACTTGTCACGGGAAAGCACAAGGTTACTCAGAATGACATTGTAACTTGTCTTTCAAGGGGAAAGTTGAAAAAAAATATTTCTTTCATCCCTTGACACAAAGAACTGCAACATTTTTTCGCGGTGAAAAACAAAATACATTTCCCAGAAATGTTCTGACAGAACACCCATCCCAACTTTTTTCCTACTATCTCTGCTCATCTGTAAGGTCTGGGATCATAGAATCATAGAATGGCACGGGTTGGAAAGGACCCCATGGATCATAGAGCTCCAACCCCCCTGCCACAGGCAGGGACACCAAACTCCAGGTCTGGATCTACACAAGGTTGCCCAGGGCCCCATCCAACCTGGCCTTGAACACTTCCAGGGACGGGGCATTCACTACTTCTCTGGGCAGCCTGTTCCAGCACCTCACCCCTCTTTCTGTAAAAAACTTCCCCCTCAGATCTAATCTAAACCTTCCTTCCCTTAGTTTTAATCCATTCCCCCTTGTCCTGCCACTATCTGCCCTTTTAAAAAGTTGAATCCCCTCCTGCTTATAAGCTCCCTTCAGGGACTGGAAAGCTGCAATGAGGTCCCCCCGCAGCCTTCTCTTCCAGGATTCCCCCTCCCAAGGGGGCCCACACAGCCCGGTGCTCACCCACCCGGGAGAAGCCCCAGAGGAGCCCTTGACAACAAGCAACTGGCTTTGGGCACGAGAGTTTCCTGCCTACATTGCAGTGGAAAACTCAGAGCAGCTCAAGTAAGTCTTGACAGGTTTGTCCTCTCAAAAGGTTTAATTAATTTGCTGTACTTCAAGCTTAGTCCTAAGTCCCCTTTTCAGTGGTCTGTGGGGATTGGACAAGGGGCAATGGCCTCAAGTTGGAGCACAGAAAGTTCCACACCAATATGCAGAAGAACTTTTTCCCAGTGAGGGTGACAGAGCCCTGGCACAGGCTGCCCAGGGGGCTGTGGCGTCTCCTTCTCTGGAGATATTCAAGACCTGTCTGGACACCGACCTGTGCGACCTGTCCTAGGGACCCTGCTTTGGCAGGGGGGTTGAACCCAATGACGTCTCAAGGTCCCTTCCAACCCCTATGATTCTATGACTCTAAGTGGGTGTTTTAAGCCACGTTTCTTTCTTGTGCAGTACGATTTGTATTGCCTTGCACAACTTGTGTGATAAATTGTAGTTCAAAAGCTTCCTTCAACCCTGCATAAATCTCACCTTGACAGACGTCACTATACGTCAAGTCTTCTGTGTTACAGAGTCAACAGATAGCACAAAAAAATGTTTTGGATTTGGTCAAATGAATAACATCAACGATATTCAGAGATTAAAAACCCCTGCCCATTTATAAACATAGCAAGGGGACTGCTGCTGTTATGCTTATACACATTCCTATTCCAAAAAACAGCTTTGCAAAACTGACTTAACCAATTTCTGTGTTGAACACACCTCATTTCAATGCCATATTTGCTTATCTTATTCATAAGATATTTTATATCCTCTATCCTCTTTCCTAGGTACACACCCTGACATTTGGTAGGGGTTCTTTCCATTTCATACAACACTTCCCCAACAAAGAAGCAGAGACCAAAAAAATCAAACCAGAACAGAAAATCCCCTAAAAAATTAACCAACTCATTCTCTGTTTAAAACTATGCCCTCTAGTAACCCACTGCAACTTTGTGAGCTGCAGAGTGTACATTGCCAACATGTGGCTTTCACAAGAGATACCCAGTTGATTACAATGCAGAGACTCCAGAAATCTTGAAAACCTACTTGAAAGGCCCTTCTCCATGTTCATCCCTCTGCTCATCATCTGAAATAGTAGTAACCATGGTACCACTTTATAGCAACTGAACAGAACTGCCCATCTGCAAACAAAAAAAGCACTATTATACTCCAAAGAGACAGAAAAAGCAGAGACTAAAAACATGCAGCGGTATTCTAATTTTATGCTTTTAGGATCTCTTATCAACAAAGATCATAGAATAGTCTGGGTTGGAAGGGACTCCAAGGACCATAGAGTTCCAACCCCCCTACCACAGGCAGGGCCACCAACCTCAGGTCTGGATCTACACACGGTTGCCCAGGGCCCCATCCAACCTGGCCCTGAACCCCTCCAGGGATGGGGCATCCACGACCTCCCTGGGCAGCCTATTCCAGCACCTCACCATTCTCTCTATAAAGAGCTTCTCCAAATATCTAATCTAATCCTTCCCTCCTTTAGTTTTAATCCATTTCCCCTTGTCCTGCCATTGCCTACCCTTTAAAGAAGTTGATTCCCCTTCTGTTTGTATGCTCCCTTTTAGGTACTGGCAGGCTGCAATGAGGTCCCCCTGCAGCCTTCTCTTCTCCAGGCTGAACAAGCCCAGCTCCCTCAGCCTCTCTTTGTAGGGCAGGTGCTCCAGCCCTCTAATCATCCTTGTGGCCCTCCTCTGAACCCTCTCCAACAGTTCCATGTCTTTCTTGTGTTGGGGGCCCCAGATCTGGACACAGGACTCCAGATGGGGCCTCACGAAGGCAGATTAGAGAGGGACAATCCCCTCCCTGTCCCTGCTGGCCACCCCTCTTCTAATGGAGCCCAGGATCCCATTGGCCTTGCGAGCTGCAAGAGCACACTGCTGGCTCATGGTAAGTTTCTCATCCATCAGAACCACAGGTCCTTCTCACTCAATGTACATATTAAGAGGGTTTGTTTGGTTGTGTTTTAAAATTTATTTAGCATTTTGGAAAGTTGTATGGAAAGCCACAATTTAAGGTCCTGGCTTTTTTTTTTTTCCCCTTCCCTGGCTTTGTTATAGCCAAATCTTCACCCAACAAGCAAGGTCCACCACCAGGAAAATTTTAAAAGAATAAACCTGCTGATGCATAAGGCACAATCTAAATTTCTTAACTGCTGCACTGGAATCATCACAGGCACACAGATTTTAAAAAAAAAATAGTATCTTTAAATCAGAAAAGTAGAAACTTGCTCACTGTTTCTAAAGTCCTGTGTCAGGACAATCATTTTTACCTTGCAGTGAAGAGCTCCAAAAATGAACACCACCACATTCACCTTTCCCTTCAGTGAAGTTTGTTAGTATTTTGGTGTCTGGAGACCATAAGGTTTGAGATACAGGTTTTCTTTACCAAAGCAGACCATTACTATAAGTCGATTTTAATTTTTATTTCTAAGGGGAACAAAAACAAACAAACAAAAAAACCCACCCCGAAACCACCAACCAAAATCAACCACCTATATCACCTATATTGATTCCTGTAACATGAATCCTCAAGTTAAAGGACCCACTACACAACCCTGCAGCTGCACAGCTACCTCTCACCCATTTCACTGGAAGCCCAAAAACATCAAGTGCATTTCATAAAGCCTCATCACCTACAAGTATGTTTACAAGGAACTGTCAGGTTTTATTAGAGTGCAATTCTGACAACTGTAAAGAAGAGCTGTAAAGTACAAATCCTCAAAGCTCAAAATTAAGTAAAAATAAAAGCAAATGAAACATCTCAACCTTCATAAGCTGATGATTTTTATGGGACCTAGTTCTCGTGATGACATGAGCCTTATGGGTGTTAAAAGAAGTGTAATTAAAAATGGTAGCTAAAAGTGCTAAGCATTTCCAGATGGCATGAAGACTGAAGCAAAAGTTCAGGGTCAACAGAATCTACAAAAGCCCCCAATCCCAGCGAGCTCACATGGTTAGATAGAATGCTCTTACTTGTAATGGTCTGCTGTAATTTTCATAAGAAAGTTTACAGACACAGCTGTCCTCCTCTGCTTTGCAACGTCACCATGAACAATGAAAGGCAGCTTGCAGTTAGCATCAAATTTTTGCAAAGTCTAGCTGAAGCCAACTGTGAAGACTTACAAAACGATGCCATGATAATGACTACACTGGATGATAAAATGACCTAAGAGTTTAACAGAAAAAATAGGCAAAGTAATGCAGATGAGGGAGAAAAAAAAAATATCTAGAAGTAATAAATAGGACACACACAACACAAGCTTCAAACAAGACAGTACTAGAGAGGAAAGATCTTGCAGGCATTATGGGCAATTCGATGAAAACTTCAGCAAAATCCTCAGCAGCTGATGGAGTATAAAGCAAACAGAACATCTGGCAATACCGAAGGAAAACCGAAAAGCATTATGTTACTACATCTAGTGATGGAGGGTTGTTGAGCCATAAATCAAGTTCAGATCCCTGTTCCCCCCCCGCCATCCCAAAGAAATTACTGATGAGCTAGAAAAGAGGGGGAGAACAGCAACACCACCACCACCAGTGCTACAGAAAGGCTTATGTATATGAAGAGGCAATGATGAGGCTTGAGGCAACTGAAAGAATATGATATTTATACAAACTGATGACAAGGACCACTAAATTTTGAGCAGGAGGCAGGGGACACTATGAATTACCAGCTGGAAAACCACACAATCTTTGCAGGAGCTGGAGGGTGAAGGTAGGTGATTTACTGATGGTTTAAAATATGAATAAATTTAATTTTTTTTTTTCTACTTAAAGATGAGATTATTTGAATAGTTGTCAGAATCACCAATGGCTCCTAAATTCAATGGTTGAGAAGGAAATCCTCCTCAGAAAACCTCTGACCCCTGGTGACAGGTAACCCTAACAGCTAGAGTCATGTGCCAGTCAAGGCTCATACTCATGTCCTCAGCTTACCCTTTTGCCTTCTCCAGCTCAGGACAAGCAGCCTAGTCCTGCAGCCAGGGTTGGCTACAGAACCTAGGTACACACTGATCCTCAGGTCCTCTCATGAGAAACGTAACACTTTCAGCTCCTATTTCAAACAGATTTTGGAGACGGCAGACTCTTTACACCTTTCTTCAGGCACTCTAATGCATCACTGGTGCCCAAAAAGCACAATCTCCTTCACTGTCCTCATGTCAAACAGGAGACGGGCACCTCCAAAGGATGACTCAGAATGTAAGGGCACAGCTTTATCTCCTGGGGCCACCACAGAGCCACCAACCTAACCAGACAGGCACATGCCCACGAGGACCTGCAGGTCACACAAATGACTGGGCCACCTGCTCTACACTCCAGACAGATGATTTACTAACTTGGGAAAGCAAAAAAACCCCAACCAAACCTTGCAGAAACATGTGTTTGTTCTCAGACCTCTCTCCTTTGACCTTCAGTGGTTGTGTCCTGCTTTTCAAGAGACTGGAGAGCAAAAGGGGGACAGAAAGAGAGTGGGAAACCAGAGAGAGAGGAATGCGACTAGATCCCTTGTGTCCTATGGAAATGTCCACCGACTTCTAGCTGCAAGGATGAGGTCTGGGTCCAGGAGGTGGGTTTAGTTCCAGGCACTGCTCTCCAGCTTCTCAACCCGACATGGATGTTGTGGCTTCTCACCACTTAGGGCCTGTTACACCAAGGATTAAGCCTCTGGCTTGTCCCCTGCTGGTGTTTCCACTTCAAAGAACTGCTACCGTGGGTACCAAAGCCTTTGAAAGTGGTCTCACCACGCAAAGTGGTAAGCATTAAATGAGGTCTTAAAAAAAAAAAGGGGGGGCAAAAAAAGCACACTGCCTTTATAAACACATCAGTGCAGGCACTTCCAAAGCCTTTCATGCCTTCCCCACTGTGGTGAAGAAAATTTGAGTGGGGAGGGGGGGGTGTTTGCTTCCCTGCACCCCCTTATAATTACAGCAATAAAGCAATCCAGTCCCAAAGTGCGTCCTAGGATTAGCAGAGGGAGACTAAAACACACAAGGAAACTGAAAATTAAAAAAAAACCAAACCGAAAAAAAAAAGGAAAAAGAAAAAGAAAAGAAAGAAAAGAAAAATATATATACACATGAAGAGAAAAGTTTTTAAACACAAGTGCTAGAGCTCCAGGACAGCGGCGCGCCGTGCTGCCAGCACACGTTCAGCATGCCAATAAGGACTGCAGCACTGCAATCCCCAGCACGAGCAGCGTCCTCCCCTGCAAAAGCCTCTCGCCAGCCGGAGGAGGTGCCCTGGGTCCCCCTGCTTTTGGGCTACAGGGCGAGGAGATCAAGGTGGGAAAGCCAGCTATGGTCTCCTTACAGCAGTCAGAAGCTGTAGTTGGGGATGCCGTGCCATGGGTGAACGTGGCCATCAGGGAAATCCCGTACCTTCTATTGCAGCCTTTTAAATAAGTAAAATGCTCAAATCCTGAATCATTAACTGGGTGCAGAAGTATGCTCCTGCCAGCGATGGGCCTGCCCATCTCACCAGAGGCACTGCCAGAGTGGGAAAGTGTACCCAAAGAAGATTTTAAAAATGGGCTAAAACTAGGCTTTGATACCCTACAAGGCAGCCGTTTCCCCCACCTCACTGTCAGGAGTCTCCCACACAGAGCTGCTGGAGGAGAGAGTTAAGGCATGAACCTGACACACTGAAACCCAGCACTCAAAATTATTTTCAAGCCCTCAGAAAGATGACCTGAAACGTTGCCACTTTACAATTTAAGGTTAGTTTTATACCAAGTTCAGAAAACTGTTCAAAATACCTATAAAGTGCAGAAATCATGGCATCGGGGAAGCTGGAGGGTGACAGGGCTGAGGAGCCATTTAGTATACCTGAAGCATACATAACAGTGATTGAGAGACAACCATAAAAATCATCAGAATCGAGGTGGGAGGGGGACGTGGGACAGACACACAGACGACAACACGTGACATTCAGCTTGGACCGCAGAAAATGCTAGAGAATTAAAAAACAAATAAATTATTTGCTAGGCCTATCTCTTAACAATGATCACTCACCAAACAAAAATATACTTAAAAGTTGTCTTCAGAATTCACATACACACACAGACAAAAAAAGCAAGCATTTCTAACCAAGTCCTGGCTTCCTTCCACAAAACTACAGAGGGAAAATATTTCTGTATTTCTCCTTACTTGTATTCTCTAATTCTGCCTATTGTCAGAGGTGCTGTATTCTCTGCAGGAGAAAAGATTTTACAGCACATGAACCTCCAAGACCGACCTCATCTCTATTTATGAGTTCAGCAACCTGCCACATCCAGACCTTCTTGAAATGCTGTTTATCATCCACTCAGAAAGTGATAAAAAAATTATTGATCAGAAAATATGAAAAAAATAGACTCCAATACGAACCATCTGTTCCTATTTCTTGATCTATTTCTTTATGCAAAAAAACCTGTACCACTAAATCCTTCCTACTTGTCTTCATTAGCTATAGGCTTTGTATTGCAAAAGTCACAAAAATTAAAACCCAGGTTTTTATGAGTATATTACAAAGGTACGGATGTATTTGTGGCCATATATCTAGCTATAAAAAAGGGGGGGTGGGGAGCCCAAACGCAGTGTTTATCCCTTTTGTTTACCAGAACTACAGCTGAGCTCTTCTAACTTGCACAGTTTAAGGTATCACAAGCCCCCCAGGTTCTCTGCCAGACTTAGGGCTCAAGGGATCCTACAGGACTTCTGCAGAAGCAGCAAGCTGCACGCTGGCTCTTCCCAACAGCTTTAATAATCATCACTAGCACCAAAATAAAAAAAAATCCCCCAGATAATTAGCATTTCTTTGTGTTAGCTATAAGGATTTTGCATTTAATCTCCTGTTGGGTATGTTGTTCAATTGTCACAGCACCAGAGTTTTCCTTTTTTAGCATGCCCAAAATACTGAGCTCGGTGTTTTAACAGCCTTATTTTAAAAAAGTAATAAACGGGGAGGTTAAGAAGCTGGCAGATTCCAGAACAGGGCTACATGATTTCTTCCTCCTCACATACCCTCTACCCCAAGTGCAGTCAAAAAGTTTGTTTTTGAAAAAGACTTTGGACTCTATATATCAATAACCAACAACTTGCCCCGCATTTGCTAATAATGTATAAGAAGATTAGTTTAATTAGTCAAGCAGTTAATACTACTATTCTTTGAACTAGTTTTCAGCACTGATACCCTCTTGAAATTACTTTTATTTTCCATAGGCTATAGTTTCAGCCTGTTTACAGACCAGTTACATAGCACTGGTTCACATTAGTTAACTATAACTCACTGTATTACACATAGCACATCCAATTAGCTTTACAATTTAAAGCTGGAAAAATGGTTTTAAAAAGAAAATATATACTAACAGATTGTAAAGCAAGTAATTTTCATAGACACAGAATGGTTTGCATTGGAAGTAACCCCAAAGACCACCTAGTTCTAACCCCTCTGCCATGAGCAGGGACACCCTCCACTAGACCAGGCTGCTCAAAGTCCCATCCAACCCGGCCTTCAACACTGCCAGGGAGGGGGCAGCCACAGCTTCTCTAGGCAACCTGAGCAGGGCCTCACCACCTTTATGGTGCAAGATTTCTTCATAATATGTTATAAACCCACCTTCCTTCCGTTTAAGGCCATTACCCCTTGTCCTATCATCCCATGCCCTTGTGAACAGTTTCTCTCCAGCTTTCCTGTAGGCCCCTTCAGGTACTAGAAGGCTGCGATAAGTCTCCCCAAAGGCTTCTCCTCTCCAGGCTGAACAAGCCCAACTCTCTCAGCCTGTCTTCACAGGACAGGTGCTCCAGCCCTCTGATCATCTTTGTGGCCCTCCTCTGGCCTCAGTTCAACAGGTCAATGTCCTTTTTATGTTGGGGACCCCAGAACTGGACACAGTACTGGGGACCCCACAGAACTGACGGGGTCTCACAAGAGTAGGAGGGGGAGAGTCACCTCCCTCAACCTGCTAGTCATGCTGCTTTCGATGCAGCCCAGGATACGGTTGGCTTTCTGGGCTGCAAATACACAATTTTATTCTCTCGCGCTACAATTTTGTAAGAGCTGTATTTTTTCATTTTAAAAAGGGAGAGAAGGTCCCTGATCTGTAAAAAAAAAAAAAAAAGTTTTCCATGAAAGAAAAAAAAAATCCTTAAAGTCAGAAATCCCTAGTAACATTACGAAACAAGGCACCACTAATAGCCATTATATGAAATTTAAATCTTAGCAATGTGTCTAAGTAATAACTTAAGAAAATAAAACTGTATGTGAAATAATTACTGAGAAATTTCATTTGAACACTATGTGTTTTTCTCATCTCTCAATACTGTAAAAACTGAGCATTTTACAGAACTTTTTACAAATAAACACAGTACAGATTATTTCTGACATACTTGTGAGCAACAGAGAACGACATTCATTCACAGCAGAAATGAGTTACCACAGTGCCTGCAAACCCACATAATATTCAGAGCTATTTTTCTTTTCCCCTCACCCTGCAAAAATAAGTAGCACACAATCTTTTTTTTTTTTTTAAATTATTTCTATGAAATACATGCTTACAAATAAAGAACTTGATTTTTTCTTTAGAAACACTTTGTAGTCATAACATTCTACTTCAGGACAAGCAACTCATTAGAAAACCCTACCTTAGGAAAATGAAGAAACTAATTCTAAGCAGAGTAATTATTCGTTGAAAACAGACAGACTGCACACAGCAAGACATTTCCGCACTAATGGGTCTGATGAAATCCGCAGAGCAATTATGAGGACAAGATACTACTAAACAAAAAGAGGTACCAGAAGCTGATCAAAATATATTTTTATTACCAACTACTTATATAACAATTGTAAATGCAAAGTATTTACTACCACCTCTACCCCCTCCCAAGAGAAAAAACACGCCTACGTATCTAAATAAAGTATTCCTTGCGCAGGATAGAAGATTTTTTTATCCCTTTGACGCTTGATTGCCTGTCAATAGCTTGCTAAAAACTATTTGATTGAGTGATGAACGCAAATTTTTACTTTGTAATGTATGGCATTGTACTCCTTACGCCTAACTGCCAATCTCAGAGGTACAAAAAGCAGCAAATTATCCGAAAGACAGTCTCAAAACATGAGACTGAAGAGTTTTCCCTGTAAGTTGTCCATGAAAAGGATTTTATTTGCAGAGATTAAAACTTTGGCTCACATTTTTTAGCTTGGAAAAGATTATTTTGACTTTTAACACCACATTTAAACGTCGACAGTGACAGATATTTAAACATAAATACCCACATCCTGTGGATTTTTAATAATAAAGCTCTATACTCTGACACGTGCTTCACTTGTTAGCAGAGTCTGAAATTCTCAGAAGACACGAGGTTGATGTTACTTAGAGGAGCATAGCACTTGAAAATAACCAGTTCATAAGCTGAAGGGGTGCCAACAGCCTAGCTGCAGGTCTTGAGCAAGTCTTTAGCCAGGGTATGGGGAATTTGAATCTACCTCCTCTGAGCAGTCAGCCGCAATGAGCCTGAGGTGACATCAGGAGTTTTGAGCCCGTGCCCCGTACTTCACCTTGGAAAAGCGGAGGGACAGCTGGCCTAGAAGGGCCTATTTAATGCAGTACTTTTAAAACTAGTATAACTTGTTCCTAAGGGGGAAAACAAACAAAAATCCAGGAAACTTTCCCCAAAATTACACCATCAAGAGCTTTTCTAGGCAGCGAAAGGTTCATTTTTCTACCCACATTCTTTCTGAATACAAATATTTATATAAAATGCTCATGGCTATTCTTGAAGAAACAAGATAATGACATTTCCATGCTTTTTTGCCAGCTGTTAAGGGAGAAAAAAAAGAAAAAATGACCCCCCCTATATTACATACTGTACATATACATGGCTTTGCTGTAATGTAACTGAAGACAGCACGCTAATTGGGGTTGCTAATTGTGTGAGACCCTGAAAGATATTGAGCACCACCAATACATATGGCAACCTAAGGAAGTTGAAGAGGCTTCAGCAGGTCACAGGGTGAGGAAAAGTCCTCAGATCCCTCCTGCAATATGACAGCAAAGTTTCCTTGCAATCTAATAAGTAATTGTTATTAGCTCCTCCTCTATTCTTCCAGAATTTTACAGACTTCTGCCTAAATAACCCTTCTCCTTCTCTCCAGAGCATTTACCGTAAATCATCTCCATTCCTTCCTGAGGCTCCTCCTCAGAAAGAAAGTTGATGTGCCTCAGCACAGTGAAATCATTGCTCTAAAAGCCAGCCTGCTCATTAAATTATTCTGCTAGCTGTGTGTTCTCTCATTAAAAATGTATAAAGATCAGATAATTGCAGCATGTATTATTATCCTTGTTTTCCTTGCTTTCACGTACAGGTTCTGTTTTGCTGCCGAGACAAAAGACCTGGAAAGGGCAGGGGAAACGCTCAGCTAAACTACAAGACGGACACTCTCCCAACTTGCCTTCAAGAGCACAAGGAATCCCGGTGCAAAAAAACCCCCATACTTTTATAAACAGGGTAAAATACTGTAATCTCATCATATGGCTCCTACAAGTCTAAGACAGGCAGCCTTGGCTTCAGTTAAAGCCTCCAACAGGGAATTATTTAGATCAGCCAGGCTAATTCACCTAAATCTTCACATTTATCTGCTATAAACTTCACAGATTTCCAGGTTGACTCTTCTCTTTCTTAAAAGCTAGGAAGCACTACCAGACAACAACCCAGCTAAAAATCCAATTAGGGTAACAGCACTTCCGAAACACACTGACCTATTTCTTCCTCTTTTTTTTTTTGCTTGCGTCGTTTTAATATGCATATACTCGCATTCTATTTTTGAAGAGAGCTATTTACGTCGGAAATTAATGCCCTTTGAAAACAAGTCACCATAAAATCCACCTATTGCACCCAAACAGAATGTAGTCGCTGAAGAAACGGCGTTTCCCCGACTCCCCCGAGCAACACACACACACACACACACACACACGGTATGCAGCATACTGCAGCAAACTCTTTAAACATTCAATAAAGGACAATGATCCTCCTACCTTGTTTTAGGCCTGTCTATTCAGCACATTCCCAACGTGAAAAGGAACATCCGATAGAAACAAGCAGCCGTGTCTTTCCCATCGCATCACAGTAATTTTCACATGAAACGATGAGCAGCTTGGATTTTCTTTTATTGTTTTTTCCTTTTTTTGTTCCTTTTCCTTTTTTTTTTTTTGTTTCCCTCCCTCCTGCTCGAAAAGCCCTGTGCCTTATCTGGGGATTTTTCCTCAGATGATGAAGCAAAGACACAACCTAAACTCTGTTGCTGAAAGACTGCAGCCCTTCCTTCTCCAAGAGCCCTCCCAGCATATGGCAGCCAATCACACCCAGCTTCGTCAGCCGTACCGCTCTTAAACTGATCCTAACGGCATGATTGACATGGCAACACAGCACTTCTAATGTGTAAAAACAATGCATCCATACTGATGAGCCAGGAATTTCCCTCGCGCAAGGGAAGGAGTTTGACTGGCGAGGTGAAGCGATACCTCCATGAAATAACACACGCAGCAGAAGCAAACAACTCCCTGCCCCTCCACTGCAACGACAGCCACACCGCTTCTCGCAGGAGAATTTTCGGAGCTTTTGCTCCTCACAAACAACATTTTCCAAAACCGCAGACCTGCCAGGGTCGGTTGCAAAGGTGAGCTGTGCACCAAAAACCAAGCACCCTGTCCTTTATTTTTAACACACAGCCCAAACGCAGACCGGTTCAGGCAGCAACGCTATCGCTATAGCGATGCATAATCTTACTGTGCAGCATTTGCATTTAACAGTAACACGCGCATCACGTCTTCCCCAAGATCTGAGACCAGCTGTTAGGGGCCGCAGGTACGAGATGCTTCCCCGTGAAAACATAATCCATGCCATGGTGTTTAATATCCTTTTGCAGACAAGTCACATCAGCGCCGTCCGAACTGCAGCTCCAGCGATTAGCTTACAACTGACGTTCGTTCGTACCAAAGGTGCTGGCACAAAGACTAATGACACCCGTTGCCATTTTCAAGTCAAATTGTGGGCAGCTCAACACCCTGGGTACACAAGGCTCCTGTCAATCAGTTTTCCCACCAATTTCTGCTGAAGTTTTCAAACGCGAGAACAAAGCAGCCAAGGATTATTAAACAAGAGTTGCAATTAAGAAAAATAAATAAAAAAGGAGCTTAGGTTGAAAGTCAATCTTTATCCAGAAAGGGCTGAAGACTGCAGTGCAACACTACTTCAGGCAGCAGTTTATGCAACTCATGACATTAAATAAAAATGTGTAAAATGTATTTTAAATGCCACTAAAAGTTTAGAAATATGAATAGACAAGAGGAAAACAAAGCGCTCATTCACTGGCAGCTCTGTCCCAAGGCCCCATTGTTTCCTATGGACTGTTTTGCATATTATAAATGCAGCTTCCCAAAAATCCATTATTCCTCTATTCCACAACAACAACAAAAAAACCCAACCAAACCCCTCTCCTTTGGGCTCCACCATCTCCCACCCAATTTGTGAAAACCCTCCCCTCCAGGGCAAAGCTGAAATGCCTCCTTGCCAAGGAAGTTCCTGCAAGCCAGCCCTCACTCTCTGCTCGATCACCCCCTCCACTCTGCCCTATT
>VZTU01022059.1:0-13064 GCA_013400835.1 Zapornia atra | reverse complement strand
AAAAAAAGCCCAAAACCCAACAACAATACAAAACAAACCCCACAAAATCCCAAACAGACGATTCTGGTGGCTCTCGGGAGGCGATGGGGATAGGAGCAGTAACTCCATCTGTTGTTAAGGTTGCCTGGTGCTTCTTGTGGGTATTTTCCACATTCTTTTGACTTTGCCAAGCTCAAGCTGCCCGTGTTAAAAATTTTCCATGCTGGACATCTGCTGCAGGATTTATTTAATTTTCTGCCAAAACACAGTTTGCCTATTTCTGAGATAGCCCAGGCAAAACGAGCTTGCTCTGCCCACCTTGTAACTCACTCAATGGGGAACTCTGCCCATGTCGGGGCAGTCTTGAAATTTGGCAGAGTGCTGATCCCTTGATGTTTTTGGGGTTTTTAAATTTTATTTTGATTTTTCTTAAATCAAGGCTACACTTCTTGCTATACTTAAGAAAATATTTTCCTATTTGTCAAAGCTTAAAAACCTGCTAGAATACAGCTGACGATACCATCTTTTCAATTTTTAAAGTTTTTTTCTCCTGATCCCTACACAGTGGAAACCTCAGAAAATATCCTGCAGTTAAGCATCCACGGCCTCCTCCAGCCGTCCGTCCATGCGTGGCTGGAAAGGCACCAGGCCCACAGTGCGACTGAGCATGTAATGGGCTCAAGTTACAGGAGATTAGCAGGATTTCCCCTGTAACTGCTGCTCCCATCTGCCAGAGACCAGACATTGGAGCTGACAGCAGGAAGACAACCTCGCCTGTTGCTTGAGCCCCACGGATGTGCAGGAGGCAGGCCCTTGAGAGCGCACTGCAGAGGGGGTGCAAGAAAGGTCGGGTGGAGCAAAATGAGACACGAAGCTGGGTGAAAGAGGGAGACAGCAATGAAAGGGAGGAAGAGACTCAAGAGACAGATTCTGGAAATCCTGGGTACAGTCAACCAGAAGGTTACAGCAGGGAAGATGATGGTGTCCAAGCCGGCGGAGAAGATGGGGAGAGTAAGAAGCACAGACACCATCAGTCAACAGGAGCCAGCCACCCTCCCCACGAACCACGTGCACGTTCATAGGGCAAGACACGCTGAGAGCTTCTGCGGTCCATTCGTTTCCTCTAAAGAGGGAGGAAACTTGCAAGTTATCTTAAAAAAACCCCCCACAAGCCCAAGATGAGTCATTAACACACCCCAATTGTTTAGCACAGCCTACACAAACCTATTTCATCACCGCCGCTTCAGAGCACGTATGCCAGTCTTCAACCATGCCAGATATTCAACTTCAGTGAAAGCAAAGCTGGAGTTCTCCCAAATTCCTAGGACTCTCAAATCACAAACGCAAAACTAGGAGCCACGCGCCCACCCAACTCCTCATATGGGTTATTACGTTTTCGTCCTGCCCTTGTCAAAGCATCTGAAGTCCCTCAACTCAACAGGGCATGCTGAAAATAAATCATGTCACATTTGAGAACCCTTTGGATAGGGTCCATCGAAAAGCTCAAGTTAAAATGTATGATCTTTGTCAAAAATGGCGCTTGGGTAGCATGCAGCAAATAAGGCATGAGCTCACAGACTGAAGAAAAAGAGGTTTTTAAAAATACCTGCACTGTAAATGGAGGAGTGAGGAGTTCTAACGTGGCTGAACTCAAATTGAAAGGCATCCATGCACCCATTCGTTTTCCACATCGGTTACAAAGAAAAAAACCAGGATTTCAATTTTCAAGGCCAATTTATACAATCATATTATATATTTAACTGCAAAATGACATCATCTTCGGGAAGCTGAGAAATTCAGATGTCAAACACAATAAAGAATAACAAATAAAGGTAAATTTCTAACTCAAAAAATGCCACCCACTCTGCTTGACATGGTCCTACAATTAATAAGGAATAAAAGGCTGCAAAAGATGTCTATTACACACTACAGTTTTCTGGACGGTGTAGATATAACATCTGGAGAAAAGTGGACTGTTTTGGAAGTAAAAGAGGAGAACTGGAATGTACAGAGCCCAGCTCAGCTGGTTTTCCTTCTTTACTCTTGAATCACAGTAATCAAGTCTAATCCCTGAAACAGAAAAACTTGTCAATTTAAAGGGAGTTATGCAAGAAGCATGGAATATATACAATGCTAACACTGAAGGCACCAAGCAACTTATATGACATTCAGTACAGCAGAAAGATAATTCTGAGCTATGCCTAGATGACGTATGGCATCAGGGACATTTTGGTTAAGTTCAGCAATGATAAGAACAACTTCAAAACTATTTATGTCAGTACTAGACTCTACTCTTCCCACAACTGCTGCTACCAGCAAAGTTCAACCTCGGTAGCTGTGGCCTGAATGACAGCATAAAGAAAAGTCAAGGTAGCTGCCAGGATTTTAACACAAGGCACCTAGACCTATTCATGGATAACAACCACTGAATCGATGCCAGCCTTTGCCAAATACCTCACCCTCTCTCTCTCTAGCGAGGATGGATGAAGTGTTGGTAGAAATCATTACAAGTTACAAAAATAAAGAGTAATGCCAAAATTAAAGTTACTAACTGGAAACAAGGCTGCTGTTCTGACAGGACACTGCTAGGTCTAATTCTGGTTTTAAAAATACACTTCTCAGGAGAACTTGAAGTCCAGGATTTCTTTTAACTTCCTAGCACCCAGGCACCTCCTTAACCTAGGAAAACTGGAGATCGATTGTACACAGACATGAAAGCAAACTAGTCTATTTTCATCATCTATGCAGAGAAATACACAATGAAAACACACCACAGAAGCAAGCATATACTCGAGTAGATGTCAGGATTCAGTCTTACCAAACTTCAGGTAGCTTCTGGAAGCCTTCCAAATCCCCTCTCTCCTTCTGTTGGTTGCACAAGGAATTTAAGCCATGTCTACATTGCAAGATCCAAACGTACAGATTCAGGCACGCACCCTGTCTGCATCCTGACTTTCTTTTGGGATGACACCAATTCCCCATCAGGATGAAAACCGAGTGTGTGCACACAGTCTCCCTTCACAGGGTGATTCCAGTTGGGAAGGCCAATGAAGGCACCAGGCAGAAGAGAGCTGCAGTGCACTCCAACCAGGCTCCGTGGCTAAATATTTGAGAGACATATCCCAGGTGCCACGGAGAGCTGAGCTGCCTCTGGATTGTAGCCTTATGCACTTAGCTTGAAATATATTTGACCAAATATAAACAACCACATCTCACTGAGTCACTCCACTCCCCCTCTCTCTTTATAGTCACTGAAGAGAAATAGGCATTTGTGGGCTGTGATTCATCCCACCCCAAAGTAGCTATTCTAAGAGATTCTGTCATATCCTAAAAGCATCTCTATCGG
The DNA here is from genome assembly GCA_013400835.1 of Zapornia atra. Taxonomy (NCBI): domain Eukaryota; kingdom Metazoa; phylum Chordata; class Aves; order Gruiformes; family Rallidae; genus Zapornia; species Zapornia atra. Next base: position 9,739 of record VZTU01022059.1, on the reverse strand, counting down.
TTACCTGAGATGGTCACCCTTAGGCTCCTTCTATCACATCCTTCAGTAAACACTTAAGAGGTGAAATCTTACTACAGAAGAAGCTTTAAGGCACATAAATATTTAGACACATAATTTCAATGCACTGGGCAGCACTTTTCATTTTCAAATTAATTTAAAATGACTAACGACATTAACATATAGCTAAAGAACACCTGTATTTTGACAATGTACAGTTACAGCTTTGGTGTAAATCCTCAGCTTGCCATAAGCATGTTCCAGCTATGTTGCTATATAAGCTACATAAGCTTGTTCCCTAAGCTATGCTGAACATGTCCCAGGGTAGGGTTTTTTTTCCCCTGACTGAACATCAATCCTTGCACTCACTCACGCTTTCCTCCTCTGAACAATTGATTGACACCAAATTAACCTAAGAGGAGTCGGGCTGGGATCCTCCTCCTAATTTTCTTTTTGGTTTTGGAAGAGGGCATTTTTTGTGGGAGGGAAGGTTGGTAAAACAAGCAATATCTTGCTGACTCTGTCTACATAAGCTGGGTAATATGAACTGGCAAAATAATAAGTTAGGTAAAGCAAACTAGCAAACCATCAATATTGCCTTACTCTTAGAATGCAGACTTAAGCAAAATTTTTTTCAGGAAAGTGATTCTATTTTTCTTCATGGCAGTCGAAAAAAAACCACCCAAACAACTGATTTCTGATCTGAAATTTCAAATTACAGAACTATTAAAACATTGATATTTAAATTTTAGTCATTGAAACCCAGACATTCAATGCCTTCTCAGATGTCCTAGGGAATTCCTGTTGGCTTCCAGCGACCATTGCTGGAAAGACTGGCTTACTGGTATGTCCTGGCTTTTATCTGCTAGCCCTGTGCAGATGTTCCAGGTATAAAATGGTCCAGTGTCATTTTAGATGCCATATATTTAGGTACCTGTACCTATCCAAAAATGCAAAGCATTTACTCAATACATAGCAGAATAGATCTTCCTCACTCTTTTACCAGAACATAAAGGGGTTACATACAAAACAGAAATCCTTTATCTGAGACCTACTCAGAATAGATGCTTTATGAATCACAAGAAATCACAGGGTAAAAGCAGAAGCACTATTTAAGCCAGCAAGAAATATTATAAATTCAAGATAAATCCTTCTCTTTGTTAACTGACTTCATGACCCCCTATTTTGTACAGCACCCACCACAGCCAGGGAATTAGCTCATGGAAGTCTCCCAAGCCTCTCAACTCCAGCTGGAATAAACACCAAATGCTTAAACCTTCACAGAAAGGCATTTTGAATCCATGTGGTTATGAAGAATACTTTCCAAATGTGTCAAATTAAGAAGAAAGCAGGCGTTGTACCCTGTAGTCTTTAATACCCAGGTGGCAACAATGCGAAGGTGTAAACCACCACCACTAATGCCTAAATTATCTTTAGCAAGACCCCTGTGTGTTGGGAAGTTCTTCCATTGCTGATAAAAGCACGCTCCTTCCTCCTCAGATCTCGCCATGACTAATTTCCTCCACAGCTATTGTTCTGGCTTCAGATTTGGAGTAGCTCCTATTCAAATGTACAACAGGAGGAAACCATTTGATAAATCACCTTGTCAGAGAGCCTACTAACCTCAACCACAAAGCCATGTGGGCATAGGAAAACCCACTTGTGCTTAAGGGAGCCGAGACGGAGGATGTACATCATAAACTTCTACCCCTCATCCTGAGAATTTGTTGGCTTCCCATAACAGCTAACCTACTAGGAAGGTGCAGGAACAAGATATGTCCTCCAAAAAGTTCCTAAGTTACCAAAGATAATACTCCGCTGATATAGCTACATTAAGTATTCCAATTACATTTTCTGCAGGTAAACCAAATACTTTTAAAATCCTCTATGAAGTTTGAGTTACCAGCCTCTAATGCATCCCAGATCCTGCATATAATCCAAGCAACGGCTGCAAATAATACATCTTCTGACCAGTGATGTAACAGTGGCTCTCTAATTGCCCTTTAAACCCCAAACCTCTATTTTATCATTCCATTATAAGCCCAAAGGGAAAAAGATGCCACTGAAACCAAGCGACATTTTGAATTTTCTCATCTCCACTTAGCACGAAAATACTTCAACTCAACTCTTACTGATTCAGTGACATTATCCTATTGTTTCTGCACACTATTCAGTACAAGCATAAAACATCCCGTTGCTATTTAACAGGTGATGAGGCCGGTCCCTCCCCTACAAGCTGCTACTGGAGAGCCTGAAGGCTAGATGCCCAGGGGCACGCAGAGAAAAATCAGCAAGCAATCCCCACTGTAAGCAGAGAAAAATCACCTCCAGGAGATTTCACAGAAAATGAAAGCCAATTGGATAATTTTTGTTTTTTAAAATCAGTAAGAGTAGGATCGAATCCCTCACCCTTTAATAGCAATTAATAACCTGCACATGTAAGAGCAGAGGGCTCCATATAATTAACAAAGCATTACTTTGGCAAGGAGGGAAGGCCTGGAGTATGTAAGTACAGGGTTTTATTTCTTTCTGTGAAGTATGGATGACAGGTAGGAGAAAGCTATGCCAAATGAACTGCTGGCAAGCAACTAGTCTTTTGGTTAGCAGGCAGCTCTGTTCTGTGAAGTCTATGAGCTTGTGTTCACACAGGCAAGCTTTTCTTTAAAAAGCAGTGTTACATGCATTCAAACAGTCACGAGCTTTATGCAAAATTTACATTTTCACCTCAAAAAGAAAAAAAAAAAGGTCAAATACTTTTGTTTGTGTAATGTTTTTAAACACTGCATGTGGATCTTTGCCTAATTGCTCTGCTCATAATACCAGAGACATGATCAGGAACCTTGTTTTTTCCCCAATGTCATATAAACAGAAAGCAAAAGGTTAGTAGCTATACACAGAAAGAAACCGGAATTGTTTTCACTAAGGAAAAAAGCAGCAAACAAGTAAGAGCAATGAATAAACAAGGTCCTCTAGCAGAAGAACTAGGTGCAGGAGAAAAAGGCATCCCAAAGTCTGATTTCTGATTATTTAATCTGGCCACCTCAAAAGTGAGGTAAATTACAGAAAAAAATGGATAAAAAAAAAAAAATCAAAGTGTGTACAGGATTCCATTCACCAGAGATCCAAAGAGAGAATGGAGAGTTTATTTCTAGGGAACAGTCTGTAAGTAGATAGCATCCCGTGTTCTATCACTCTGTACTTCACCCCCTCTGTATTTTTTTAGACTCTCCCTCCCTTGCTCTCTCTCAGAAAAAGTTATTATAAAATTGATAAAGCCATTCATTTGGCTATTGCCCCGCATGATAACTCTAATGATGATAAAAAAATGAGCACTACAACATACCAGTAGAGACAAAATAAGATTAGAAGGTGTCCTGTCTGCTACCTTTGGCTTACTTAAAAGTAGCACTAGGCAAAGGGGACTGCAGAGGAAAAGTGCAAGATGAAGATTACATGGATCTTTTCCTGCGGGGTATATAGTCTGATGATCTCCAGATCATAAGGAAAACTTGACTGCAGTGGCCTCTTGGCAACTGCAATGCCACTTCATCCCCCTGAAGTCATCTTTGGCTGGACATGTTTGCTTATTTAGGCAGCATTCACCATCAAAAAGTTCTGCCCCTTCCCCCTGGACCAGGTGAGATCAGAAGAAACCTGTGGACAAAAATAACCCACAGATCCTCAAGTCATAAATACCTAGGTCACGCTACTGATCTCAGTATAGGTCACTTAAGTATCATTGTAGGAACTTCAAAAGCTGTACTGAGAAATTAAGTTTACCACCAATCATCCCACAATATGCTGGTCAGCTCAGACCAAAGTTGTCTAAAAAATTCTTCATTTTTGGGGAAATCTGAGCAAGGCTCCTAGAAACATTGGTTGGAGGAGACCTCTGAAGGTTATGTAGTTCAGTCTCTGACTCAAAACAAGAATATCACCAACAGCAGAGCAGGTCAGATGTGGCTTTGCCATGATAACCCCTGAAAAGCTCCAAGGACAGATACTAGCTTCTCTGGGTGACCTGCCGCAGTGCTGTGTTACCCTTCTTGTAACAAGATTTTCCCACCATCCAACCTGACTCTCCAAAGCAACGATTTATCGTCATTGTCCCTTGCTGCCACCTGGCACTACAGAGTAGAGTTTGGTTCTATTATCTTCATAACCATTCTCCAGTAGCTGTAAACAGCTTCTCGATTGACCTTTAGTCTCCTCTTCATCTAACTAAAGCAACCCAGCTTCCTCAACCTAAACCTCATAGCAGTAGCTCTTTATTGGATCTAGACACACCAACGGGGCTTCATCTGAGCTTGAAGCGCTTGACTGTGACAAAAGCAATGACCACATGTTCAGTTTCCAATGGCTGAACTAGAGAGATTTCTATCTCTATCTCTTCCTTTACTGTTGGCAGCATATACAAGAGAAGCTCACTCTGATGTTTTGCATTTGCCTCTTTTGTTTCTTCTTTGAACTGCTGACAGAAGGGGTAGGTTAAAAGCTCTGGATCCTGCATAGAAAGGTTCACAGAATTTTTGACCTTACTGTTTTGGTCCTCTTGGATATTTTATGTATTGAATGCACTTCCATTTTACAAGGATATCTACAACAAAGCCACCTAACAACAAAAAACCGAGGTTACCAGTGCTTACTTTTTGGATAGTTCTTTAGCTCCTTCAAAAAACAAAATTTGGTGCAGATGCTTCCAATCATGGTGATCTTCAAGGATTTCTTTTTGAGACAACAAAACTTCAAGTGTATTGACAGGTCCAAAAAAAACCCCCCACCAAAACCCTTTAAGGATATCACATTCATTCCACTCCTTTTTCCAGTCTATTATGCTGAAAGCAACAAATAACTCTGAACCCACTGACGAAATCTTGCTGAGGTAAGCAAAGTGGAACTACAGCAGTTTCCATCTTTCCTCCTGTTTAGAAAACTCACTGTCTCAATCCTAAAATCTTTGTGCATGGAGTTCTACACAAACCAACATTTTCCCCCTTTTCCAGTATGTTTCCAGCAGCAGACTCCACCGGGGTCTCAGCAGCAGCAAGGACCAGACTATAGCAAGTTGTGCACTGCTGGTACCATGTAACAAAACGTGCTTCAAGTCATCTTTGAAATTTGGAAAGAAGAATGAGGAAAGCTTTCTAGAAAGCAAGAACAATGCTGTAATAATCCTCCTGTAAGCCTGAGGGCCATTGCCACAATTGAGATGACCAAATCGCTCTGCTGCTTCATGAGGGAGGAGAACTGAGCTCCACCCAGCTGCAGCCTCCAGTTATTGCCACACTCTTAGTCAAGAGGCCTCTTTATAGCTGCGAAAGCATATTGATTTTTCTTCCCCCTTCCTCTACCTCACAACAGTGAGGACAGGTTATTTTATGAAAATGACTGACTGAAGACACCTTCACACCACACCTCGTTCTGCTGCAATCTTACTATTACGGCTATTAACACCCTCGCTCTTCCTGTCCACACTCACCACTGCTCCCACACGATGCACACCCAGGTCTAACCGTTCCCAGGATCCAACACCTTGCACCTCCAGAAAGAATCACAGGTTGTCCATACCTCCCCTGTGGCGCCCAGCAATTTGAATGGCACAGCCCACTTCTTCTGTCACAGCATAAACTGGAACAGGCTCTTCAAGGAATTAAGGAAAGAACCAGAGAAATCAGATACCTTCTAAAAGCTTTAAGTAGCAGTAGAAATACACTCCACCACAAACAGGAAGCATGGAGCATAAAGCATTATGAAATTAAATGAATGAATTGAGTAACATAAGACCTACCTCTAACTGCCAACAGGCAATACACAATCCCAAGAGTGAAATACCTGATACGCATTGCATCACCCAAAGCTGCCTAGATGAGATCTAAATCCTAGGTCTTTTTTCTTTACCCCCTTACCCCCCTCACAATACTGAATCAGAGACTCGGGCACAAGCAGATGGCAGGAAGCCCTTTGTTCACCTGTTCTGCAAACATGAAATCTAAGGTGCCTCTAGTCAGACGTCGCTATTAGACTGCATTACAGGGAAAAGCTAAAGCTAACATTTAGTCACTTAAAGGCTACAATAAATAATCAGCTTTAGGAAGGTTAGCACTAATATCCTGTAATGGAAGGTAGCAAAATGTCCCAGAATGATAGATCTTGGGAATCTCAACTGAGATATTGACAAGGCTGAACATGCTGAAGCCCTTCTATAGTGCTTTCTAACATAAGCATCAAACCACCAGGTGAAACAGCCAGAACCTGCTTCAAATTCAACGTGGAGATACAACATACCTATTTATCCTTCAGCACCAGCAAAAGGAGGAGGAGTAGCTGAAATTAAACCTGGAATTTGGTGGTGAACAGAGGAAAACGTCAAAGAGTTTGCAGCCACAGACAAACCCTGGTTTTGTTGCTTTAAGATACTTGCTCCCAACTGGTCATAGGTCAGAAGTATTTCTGGACTTTACACTGACATTATACTTTCATACCGAAACGTTACTCAATGACAGCATTGCTGTCTCAGCTCTATCCAGGCAAAGAGCAACCCAAGTCTCCAGAAGGCTGCAGGCAGCTCACCAAGCCTTCCAGTCTACGAAATCTGATTACTCCAGAACGTGCTATGCCTTTCCTCAGTCATACAGCTGCATACCATCACCCGTTCATCTTAGAATCATAGAACGTGTTAGGTTGATGGAGCTTCCAAGCACCATCCTCACAGTGCTCAAACATCTGCCCCTGATCTTTCAACACTCAGTGGCCCCAGCCCTGGGCAATAGAAGAGCTACTTTGGGCTCCACAGAGGAACAGTCCCTGACAAGCATCATCATCATGTCACCCAACATGAGCCAAAAATGTCGCTGTGCAGCTGCAAGTCAGGAAAAACTATTGAGTTATTCAACACTTCTAAGATCTATGAAGAGGTCTACTACTCCTTCTCCATACCTGTAACGGATTGAGCCATACTGACTACATTTTTATTCCAAATTCAGTTGAGTGTTTTGGCACTGGACTTCTCTGACGTCATAAGCAAATTACGTCGAAGCCAGTTATCACAAATAATCCAACCACAACGACCAAGACAGCAAAAAGCACAGGGGAAGTAAGAGCAATAGAGGGGAAAAAAAAGGGGAAAAAAAGAGCTATTGTTTTTGTTTTTAAAGGGTTATTCACCAGAAATGAGTAAGTTGAAACTGAAAAGCATTTTTGATCAACACTCTTCCTGACTTTCACTTCAATGACATTTTAATGAACACTTTCTAACCAGCTCTACTTACGTAAAGTTGCAAATGAACGTGGGAGAATATGGAAGAAAGGTAAGGGGGGGGGGGGGTTAGGAAAATTCCATCAGGCATTTTATTCCTTGGATGCCTCTGAGAATATGAATAATAATTCGTCTAGGGAAAAGTGATCCAGCAAAGATTTGATTGGTAAAAGACAACTGGAAAGGAGTGATATTCTGAATTAGGATAGAGGGTCAGGAAGAAAGATACGGTGAGATCTGGAAGCCAATTAGGTTTCTTTGTAGGAAAGGAACGATGAAGGCAGCATGTCCTGTGTACTTCAGCCCCAGACAGTCAACAATAAACTACCAGAAAAAAATTTATAGAAGAGCCATAAATGTGATTGTAGGACTGGCTGGAGCCATTTGAAGTGAGATTTCTACCCTGATAACTGACTGTATAAAAATACCTTCTTTGATAACAAGATTAATATGGTTCCTGGTTCTTTATTTCTATTTTTATTGGCAGTTTGGACCATACTCTGAAACCCTCCAGTAGAACCACAATAAGACCTATGAGGGCCTATTAAAAGTGGGGGAGGGTGTGTGTGTGAAAAGGTAATATAAACAAGCAAGCTGTTAATTCACCTAACGTAGCACAAATTTCAGTGAGAACATGCCAAACCTAAATGAATTAGGCTGTATAATACCACTTGGCAGTGTAAGGAGTAAAATAATCCTATGGTGGTGCCGAGATCTCAAGAGCTACCCAGAGGATCCAAAAACACTAGGTGGCAATGGCAATACCAATTTAATATGCTTTGTCTTCCTCTTCCAGTAGATTTCTAAGAGAACTTTTTCCACCATCTCGCAGACCAGCTTTTAACCCAAGAAAAAGACTAAGAAGGTTCCCAAAATGGCACTCAAATGCCACGGGCGGCAGGATTCACCTACCACTTCTGCTACAGAAGGTATGCCACAGTTTAAGAATCCCCAGGTTAGTAGATAAAAGTAGTCTATTTAGTACTGCACACCACAATCCTAGAGACTTCGCAACTGGCAGCAAAACTATAGAGCAGCTGTAGTAGAAGAGATGAAAAATTCACCCACCAAATGTTAGCAGCAAGTAGACTTTATTTTTAATCCTCTTATGACAACTGTTATTCTATAAAAGCCAAATTTAAGAAAATGATGCTCAAATGAAGATTTCAGCATCACAATCCCAAACATACCAATGCCAAAGACTTGAGATTTTGGCAGGTCTGCCTATGTCTAAAAGAGGCCATTCCTTCAGAGAGAAGGCACAAACGACAAAGGAGGTAAGTTTCAGAAGGTAAGTGTGCGGAGGTGACACGTCATCCACCCCTCTGCACAATGCAGGTGCACCACTCCTGTGCTGACAGCAAGGAAAATGCTTCCACTACAGGAAAACAGCACCATATAGCCATCATCCTGCAAGTTACCTCGGACAGACCCTTACTACCAAGTGCAAATCACTGCCCTAGCCCACCACTGTTCCACATTTCACTCGCATGTTGATGAGCCACTGCATACACCAGCAAAGACACACACCCAAGACTGGTGTGCCCCTGCTTGGAGCTCCAGCCCACATCACAAGGTTTGTTGCTAAGATCTCCAAGATGCAACATGGGCTGGTAACCCCCCCGCAACCACCTCACCACAGCAGAGAGAGAAACCACAGGGCACTACCCAGGATTCTTACACCTTCTGAAAGCACACCAAGTTGACACTACACAAAAGGGCCTTGTCCACAAGCAGGAAGAATTACATGCCTCCCAGCAGCACTATCAGCTGTACTGAATGTATGCAAACAGCATTAACGCCAAACACAAGTTACAAATTGGCATCACTGGCGCTGAAACAACCTTTTTTCTTTTTTTTTAACTTACTCAGAAACTGCACAAGAGAAGCTTTCCACTAGTCCTTGACAGGAACTTCAGAGCATTTCCCAGAAGACTCTAAATACGCATTTGGCCCTAAAGCTTCCTGCAGATACCTTTTTCGTTTGCGCAGCGTGCTATGTGCACACACAAAAGGGAGAACGGGAGGACAGATGGCTAAATCTGTGCATATTTACCAAGGTATGAATACCACGTTAAAAAAAATCACAAGCACCAGGCCAAGTCACATGTTTAAAATTAATTGCACTTCCGCTACTACCTACAAGTCCACACTGCTTTAAAAAAAAAACAACCCCTACAAGTCTGAACAAGGTACGTCAGCGCGACGGGATCGCTTCAGTGTATTAATCCCACGTGGATATCCTCCGCAGCTGAATTAAAGGCACACAAGTTGTTCCGTTGCTACTGTTGGAATACATATTCAGCAACGCTACTGCTGCCTGCCCGTTTCCCTCCCAGCAGAAATGCAAATACGCCTACAAGAAACACAAAACAAAACATCTGGAAATCAAAAGCCTATCGGCGATGGGCTCACAGCTCAAAGAAATATGTGTGCCTATGCCATGTACGCACAGGTACGCACAAGGGATATAAATATATATATATA
>VZTU01022058.1:10253-41833 GCA_013400835.1 Zapornia atra | reverse complement strand
AACTAAGATGTTGTTGACCATTTTTATCTGAAAAGGGAAGGTATTACAGTGAAATGATTTGGATTCTAAGGACTGTCATCTTTAGAGAGAAAACGATTTGTTCAGAATGGTGCTGTTCAAAAAATCTCACTCTGAGCTTCCACGTACAGTAATTTGCCAGTGCTCAACCACTTGCCTTGGTCTACCAAAACTTCCCTCACTTGCATTTGCCTTCCCATGCCTTTCTATCTCAGAGACTATAACTTGCCTCCATGTACACACCACAGGAATAGTTCTTTGTACTTTCTTTTCTCCATAATTTTACAATACACTTTTATCCTCAGAGCTACTGGTAAGGTCACACAGGTTTAAAGACTCCTAAGTGTGCAATAAAATTGACTATGCAAAGAGCATCAATCTCTATGCATGCAAGATGATGTTGTTCACACAGCAACAAGGGAGAAATGAGTGACAGGTCTCATTTGAAAGGCTATAAAGAAAAGGCAATGGTTAGGAAAAAACCACACATAGAGGAAAGCATCTGAATGCTATCTCAATTTAAAGTATTTTATATGTGATTAAAAGAAAAAATATTATAGATACTAAAGAAAAAAGGATTAGAAAAAATGACTTGTCATATTTTTATCATCACTTTCTTAACACCTATGGTAAAACTATGCAAAATCCAAAAGATTAGTGTGATTCTTAGATGTTTTGTGAAACTTCTAATTCTACTGAAGCCAATGAGTGCTCAGTCCCTTTATATAACTGAGTATTAAAGGCCCAATAGAGCAAGTCTGGAGTCAGCTCTATCAACTGACAAATAACTGGTGAGAATCTTTCCCACTGTTACACTATGTAATTATCTCTGTTTAGGTTTCTTTCTAAAGTAACAGGAAGCCAAAACTTTTTCTGGGGGGAGAAGATTCTTCTTTTCTTATCTTCCCCTTTTTTTTTTTCTCCTTAACTCGTGCTGAATTGGGAAAATTTCCCTGGGAAATACATCTCTTGGGGAATACGTATTCATTAGTAGCTTAACTGCAATGCCAGCACAGTAGAAACAGCTGCATCTCAGTTCTCCCTTAGGAATTGTGTTGTCTTTTGTCCTAAGAGACTAAGAAAATATGTAATGTAACAGGTAGGGAGCATTATAGAAAGGTGCTAGCAAAATTGTAAGCAAATGGAAAAGGTTTCTAAAAAAACTACTACCACTGTGAAATACATATTTAAAATCTGACTCAGTTCTAAAACAAAATAAACATCAATTTGCCAGTTGTCATATGTTTTAGAACCATTTACGCCATTTATTCTGAAGCAGCATCACATTTATTTTCCTGACCTGCTGTGAGAAAGGGTTTGAGATGTTACTGCCACAGCTGAAATATGTTGCCGTATTCAGTGAAGATATTCAGCATTATGCTGCACATAATAAGCTTCACCACTCATCTTACAATTAGTCATGTTGACACATTTTTATAAATTAGACCTAGCAATCATTTTCAGATGAGACATTTTCCCAGCAGAAGGAATCCTTCAGCTTTGCAGGAAGCATTGGAAGTCAGACATTTACTACAATAGGAAGCAATTTCTGTTCTGGAAAAGAGAAAGGTGCCTTTTGTACATGCCAAAAGGAAAATGAAATTTGTATCATATTTATGGTAGCAACAACAAAAACATTATTTTCCTCAAGTGAAGAGACATTTCACATAACCCAACACTTCTGGGCTAATTGTTCAAGTTCTATATATCATAATATAACCAGAGGTAAAGCAAAGCAAAACAAATTCCACTAATGAGTATGACCCAGATTCTCCAAGGGCATAAACCAGCTTAGTTACATTAAAGGCAAGAGTCATAGCAGCTATTTTAGATATGAAGTTGGCACCACTGAGCCTGAGAAAGAGCTAGAAAGCGACAAGAATAATACTTCTCCTTCTGTAAAAGTCTGTTTTGACTGATGGATTTCTGATGAATTTCCATTAAATATGAAATACTGAGCTAGGTACATATTTTTAACTGCCTGGTAGTTAATTTTATAGTTTTGAGATGAAGACCTGGAGCTCTTCAGTGAAATATGTAACCACAGCTAAGTAATCTGCCTGGTTAATTATTCCTCTTTTAAACACTGATAAATACAAGTTTAAGAAAGCACTGCTGGCACCTCTTAAAGCTAATACTTCCTATATGTATAAATTTATATACCAAATCTGACAGAAATTGCAAATTACTATGGAACACCACATTACATTAGTTATAACACCTCTGTGGAGAAAATACAATTCCTATAATCTGTAAACATTTAAAAATTACACAGTCACACATCTGAAGACTTGGGATTTGTGAAGGTCAATGCAGAGTCTTCACTGTTTTACTTGCATGGTCTGCTACATAAGAGAGTTACTTTTGTCAGTAATGCAGAGGTGTTTTATTCATATTCCAGAGTGGATTCCAGCAGGGTCCCTTTTGCCAAAGGCTGTCTTTTTTCAGGTCTCACCTGCCACACTGAAATCTTCTAAGACTCCTTGCTTTACTCTAGCAACTAGTCATGGTGATGGGTTCACTGTTAACTGCTTGCTTTATTCTGCCCTGACCTTTCGGTTTATTCTGAAAGCTCCACAGAATCGCTGCTGAAATCTTTTCATCAACATGAAGAATTTTCTGTGCATTATGTAGCAGTGACAGTATGAGACATCACCTAACTTCAGTTCATTTGTATTGCAATTTGTTTAAGGACATTAAAGACAGCTATGCATTAAGGTTTGACCGGAGATCACCCTGGTTTTAAATTTTGTTGCAAAACTTACAAATACCTGTTATTAACTTCTGTTCTTTTGTTCTAACCATTACATCCAACCACGGGATAATGAATTCTACCCCACAGACAGACCTGCTAGCCAGTTTTATAAGTCTATCAACATGCCCAAGTATATTTAAACAGCCCAGAGTGTGACAAACTAAATAAAATGATCAAAGGACTTCAAAGTGTCATAGCACCTCATAAGGCAGATCTGTGCAAAGGTATCAATTCTTACTTTGCAAATATTTGCAAGTAAAAAAGATATTTCCATGAATTTGTCAAAAGGCAAAAAATGTCACTTCCCCCAGTAAATACAATTTTTCATTATGACGGCAGTAAAAATACAGAGTGGTAGATGTGCTCTGAGCTCTGCATATCTTGTACAAATGAACGAGGTCATTATAGGAAAATCATAGGAAAACAATTATGGGAATAAAAGGATTTTAGCAATGCTTGTATTTCTTATTTTTAATCACAGAGTATTGTATTTGATTTTAATTAAAGTACTGTAATTTCAAAGTATCAATATTTAATATCAAAAGTTATGAGAGGTGTTAAAGCCTCTCAACAACAGTAAAAGGCACACATTGCTCCCTCCAGAGGTTCAGGCGCTAGGATATTCAGGATGGTTCTTTATTCTCAGGTTATATACCTACAATGTATTATTCTTAACTAAGAATAAATAACCACAAAGCTGTTAGGTATAGTGGGCTATCAGCTCCAAAAAGACAGGAGAGGAGGAGTTATATTTTGCAACATCCAGGAACCTAAAAACTTATGGCTTTGTTTATGGTATTACCAGAAAAAAAGGTTTAAGTTCCCAGACCTGGTTAAAAGAAATCTCTGTATTTTTAAGCTGATATCCATATGCACTGCATATAAATTCCCTCTATATTTTTCTCCTCTTTTCAGAAAGGTAAATCTGTTTGTTTCAGATACAAACTAAAATTTAGCACCTTTATTTTATTATTGAAATACACAGTTGTAAGCTGTGAATCTACGAGGGATAACTCTATTCTGAAATAAGTTTGAGAGTACAGTGTTATAATTATCAATCACAATATAATTGTTTTTTCTTTGAAAAGAAAATCAACATGCATTGGGAGTATGTTGCCTGTATTAGTACGTGCATGTACAAAATACATAGACATATTCAAACACAGAAAGGTGAATGCATACATGACTAAAAACACATGCAGAGTCATTTATAATTATTTACTTGTTTTTTCTAATGTAACTTCTAAGTGAAATATATTTGGCATGACTGTGGGGCAGGATTAAACTGTTTTATTAGATTATTATTCAACACAGTTATGATGGTGGTGATGAAATAACCACTGAGATTATGTAAGCAATATGTACCTAAAATATTTGCAATCTAAGGAAAAAGGATTGACACTGTGCAAGGAAAAGAAACAGCAGCCACGGCAGACTGAACATGGGGTTAGTACAATTGGCATGATTCATTTGGACTTGTGAGCTGAGTTAGGAGGGAATTAGGCTACTGGAAACAAAATTAAATTAGTCATATGAGGGTGAGAAGACATGGGGGAAAAGGGAAATTACAGTAAAGAGAGATGTTAAATGATGTTGAGCAGTAGGAAGGATTGTAACAACCAGCCAATGTGTAAGCCTAGTTGAAAGAAGAGCATTCTCTGAAAAGTTCCATTTGTATCCCGAGTCCTGCTCTGGGCCAAACTCCAGACATGTTTTCTCTTCCTCTATACCCACGGTCAAGTTTTCATGCAAATGAAATCTGACTGCAGTGTAGAGGAAGCATAGCACTCTTTGGAAAGTACTATCTGCTGTTACTGTTGCTTTCATTCTTACTGACTGTTCCTCTTCCCTGTGCAGTCTCTAACTCGCTTCCTCCTGAAGATTTCCTCAGGGACATATGATGAGCAGGAGGTTGGGAACAACAAAGGAACATGGCTGTGAGCCAGGCCACAAGCTGGCACCTGGCTCACCCAGCACGGCACTAATGAAGATACCTGCCTGGCTTACAGCTCTGCAATAAAGCCTGCATAGCAGGCTCTTGTGGCTATCCTGTAAGCCAGCATTGCTGACCCAGCTGGAATAAATCAATATGGCACTCCACTGTGCCATCTCTGTCTATACCGGCCTTTACAAAGTGTGTAAAAGGGGGTTATTGCTGCAGAAGTCAATGTTTATAGGGTCAGGGGAAGATAATTTGTCATGGCTGGGTCCAGCAAGATCTGCCAGGGTAGGAAAATAAGTATTGCATTGTACACAGGCTAATATATTTGTTTCAATTTTACATACCATCTTTAGAAAGAAAGTTCTTACATTGGAAGCATTAAAAAATCAGTTCAGTGACGGATAAAAAAATTCAGACCTTAAACCCAACACAAGGTATATGCAGGACATGTATAAGGCTTTGTGTTTGATTCAGCAATTGGGTGATCCTGTGGAGAGCATTAATCTATTCTCTTGCTACTATAGCTACAACAGTTGACCCTCTTTTTTTTTCTTCCCCAATTCAAGTGCATCACTGCAAAGTAAAATAATTTGAAAACAAACAAAATCATTTAAAGCTAGAAACAAGGTATTATATAGAATCAACTTCAGAGGTAATGTATCTCTTTCAGTGAGCCTCATATCAACCCCCTTAATATTCATCACTATAGATACAATCTAGGAACGAGTTCACTAAAATGTTACAGGCAATTGTGATGTGTAACCTATTTTGGGGAAGTTATGCTATTTGCTCTATTTGGCAATTCTCTTCTTTATTGTCATTGGGTTTGTTCTGAATTCTTTTTTTGTTTTTATTTGAACTTATTTTTACCTACCCTGGTTCACTCTATGTGAAGAAACTAAAAAAAATTAATTCCAAAGCTTTACAAATAAAAAAAAGATAACACTAGTTAATCAGGCATCTAGTACAGAAAAATTAAAACTGTTACTCTGAAGTACTTTCTTAAAATTGTGTTATATACTACTTCTCTGAGTATTAGAACTACTATATAGAAACTTTCTAATCAAGACACAGAAAGCCCTTAGGCCTAAGTCATTAGGCTTTTGAAAATGCCAGTATCTATGGTATTGATGTTTAAAGATTTCCATAAATTTGTTATCCATAATTGCTCTGTAAACCGCTCTACCTTAATATGTATGTGTGTATAGAGATGTGCGTTCATTTCCTGGATCCCTGAAAATATCCCTTAAATATTTTTAGACATGCAGATATATTGTTTCTCTAAGAGTCCAGAAGTAGAATGATTGGGGATTTATTCAATAAGGGAATCTTAACTGCATGAGAGCACAGTATTTTTTTCCTTACATTTTCCATTAGGAAAAAAAGAGTCAAACATGGATAATAAAGATGTAAAGTTTCTGACAGATTGGAAAGAACACAGAGACTAGTCCTTTCAGCCCCAGAGGTAAGTAGAACAAATTCATAGGAGACTTCAATTTGGATGTGCATTGTGAGTCATTTCTCCACTGAGGGAGATTTAATGCCAACATCAGTTGATTCACTACTGACATCATCTCAGAGTTTCACCTGCTATCCCTCAGGGAGAGTGACTCAGCTTCTAAGTTTGCTCCAGAATGATTTTTATTACATGAAACAGTCATTGAGTAATTGTCAATATAATTAAAAAAAAAAAAATCATTAATCCACATGGTGGATTGTAGGAAAATTCATTGAAGAGAAGCAAGCAGACGTTAATTAAAGATTCCTCTGATTACACATATCTCTGCCAGGAATTCTCACCCGAATAAAGAAATCACTTCTAAAATCACTTCTAAGGCTTTTTTTTCCCACATCTCTTTAGCCTTTGCCTCCTCTCGTCACACTGAGCCTCACTGGTCATCACTCACATCAGTCCTCCCTTATACCAATCTATCCTCAGCTTCTGATTTTCCAGTCCGTACTCCTCCAGTTTTACAAAAACATCTCCCCAAATCACCTTGTGTTTAAGAAGCTCTTCAGCTCCAGGAGAAGAGGTTATGATGCATTATGAGTGTGAGAGTCCTATTTTTGCCTCTAAGCCCAGCAGTCCTAGGGTAATTGCCAGAATTATAGTGGCTTTCAAGTTGAGTTTACAAAATCAAGCTCGTTTCAAAGCAGCATTTACTGCTCCATAATTTCATCTAATCCCCACAGCTACTGACATAAACTAATTGCATGTACACATATGATCCCATTACGAATGGTGCAATCCAGATGGTGCCAATCTGGGACTGCAAACAGAGTTCCAGTGCTGTCAAATGCATGCCAGGCTTACCTGCTGCACTTACATCTCTATTCCTACCGGTGTATCTTAGACTTTTCCCATTCAACTGCTGGGCAACACAGGAAAGCCATGTGGTCTTAAGTCCCTGTGCAAAACATTGTCCGACAGATGTCTCAAGAGACACCCACAACCCAGCAATACCGAAAAGTCTTAGCTTTTGCTTTAAATCCTTCTGTCCTTAATATCATTATCATCAGCACTGCTATATATTATTAATTCAGCAGCACTTCAGAATTCCTGCGATGAGCATTGACCTTGCTAGCATAGAACTGAAATCCTAGGTAGAAAGAGAGTTCATATCTGAAAGAACATACAGTATATATCGTTGTATTTAAGTCTAAACAGAATATGTAAACTAAACATCCACATGGCTTGTGGTTTTTTCTATGTCTGTCAACTTATAAATTAAATAACTAGGAATGTAAAACATATCTACACACCAGAAACCACATGTACAATTATTTTAGAAGAAATTCACTGAAGGATGTCTGATATTAAAACTGATCTTTACTACCCAAACTCTTAACAAAACTCTGAAATAAAACAAGTGAAACCAAAAATAAAGAAAACAATTCTCATATCCATTCAATCCTTGCTTGTCTATAGAAAATATATTTGAGAAATTAAATAGACCCCAACAATTTAAAAGTGAAGAACTTACAGTGAAAACAAAGAACACAGTTCTTTAACTGAAAATATCGCTTTGGCTTTCAGCCTAGGCTGCTGAACCGAGCATCCCAAACACTGGTAAATACTAATGGAAGTATCTGCATTTGTACAGTCCTGGTGTGAAGGATGCATTTGGATCCTAGACACATCACAAATATTAGTTAGTAATTTTGGGGAAATGATGTTCCTAGAGTCCCAGAGAGCACATTGACTTAAAAAGTGTGCCATGTCTTTGAGTTATATTAAAAGCCGTTTAGTTTGATTCTCCTCTCACTTTTTTATTCAATTGATTCTTGAGCTGCAACCCTCATCTACATCAGCTCCACTTAGAGTAAAATCAAGTCTACTTTTGGCACATATTCAAGTCAGTTTAGCATTCACTTCCTATCCGCATTCATGCAAGTAAAACTCACTTTTCAGAGCAAATTGAAAGTCAAACGAAAGGCCACTAGCCTGGCTGATGTGAATTCAATTTAGAATTCAACTGAATATTCACCAGCTCGGGTTTTTTTATGATATTTATTCAGCTCTGGAAAACATTATCCACAAAATGAACAGCTGATATGAATAGCCTGAATTTGTGGAGATCTAGAGAGCCAGATCATTCAGAGGTGTAAATCAGCTTGGTGGCTTTGCTGGAGCCAGTGGTCACACATGGAGGGATGAAGGCATTCAGTCATTCTTAGATCAAGTCTGATTCTTTCCATGTTAATATATAAGCACAGATGATTTTATGATTGTTGTTATTGCTCTTCATATTATTAAACAAACAGTTCAAAATTACTGTATTCAATTTGAATTGCTTCTCACAAAATCACTAGCAGGAATCCTTTCTGAGCATGCAAGAGGCACTTCAGTATTTCATGAAGTGTTAAATTGGCAAAACAACAACACTAGTTCATTACTGCAGATTCTTTCCAGATGGAACCATAAATGTACTGTACTTTACTGAGCGCCCATGGTACAAAACAAGTGAGTTGAATATTATGACCACTTTTTGAGGAAAAATGTTTCACACAGTGATCATTTATTTCTGCAGGAAACTAATTTAAAAAAGAGCACAGAAAGGAAAATTCTAGAGCCCCTCTGATTCCTTTTCATCTGTTTCTTTCTAGCCTCCAAAAATCAAGACAAGCTCTCACTGTGGCTTTTGTCTGGTTTTCAGCTCCAAAGCTGAACATAGACTCCACTACTCCGTCTCTAAACCCAGTACAGAAAGGCTGGGCTGGAAGCCCTTCTCAGCACACCAGAGCCAAGGTACTGACAGGCCAGGAAGGGGACTACAGCACATAGCAACGTGGAAACCAGTCGTGTTCTTACATATAGCAATCTCTATAAATAATAGCGATTGTGAGCTTCATAGTTGACTTCATCAGAAAATACTAGAGACTCTTAAGTTTCTTTTTTCCTTTACTATGATAGGATCTATTTTTTTTAAAATCTGTCCATCTTTTTGTTTACAGATCTGTTTTAGAATTTTAAAAAGTGTGTATTTGAACACATCAGTTTAGTCCAGTCTCATCTGGATGTAAATCAAGAATAATTCCTATTGTGTAAAACAAACATGAAAAACACATATGTATAAATATTTAAAACATAATCAGTTCTATCTGTTCACTATTCTTTGTTTAAAGGAAAAGTCACCCCAAAATTTTAAAACACATTTAAAGATACAGTCACTATATTTTGTCCTCACTGACTTTGAATAGGTTTTGCCCCAAAGCAGTATTGTTTCACTAATCTGTACCATTTCATTCAGTGGATGCCCTTTAAGCTTCCAGTGTTGTGCTGGAGATTAGAATCAATCTTTTCATCCACTCCATATGAGCTGTTGTTTAAACTAATAAATTAGATCTACTTCTCTCCTGAATACATCTGCATTTTGACCACATTTGTTTCTAGTTAGAAATTATTATTTTTTAATAAAGCTTTCAAAGGCCTGAAAGAAGTAGCTCCCTTTTCTTGGAATTTTAGATGTAAAAATAAATATGGAAATAATGATAAAGCAAAAAACCCAGCAATGATTTAATTTCCTTCTGCTTTAGAAAGGCTGTGATGTCTTCCAAGGGAGCAGCCAATATGAAATTATATTCCCTAGTCCCCAGAGGTTTTTTTTAACAATGAAATTCCCTTGTAAAATGTTAATACCACAGTCTTCTCACTTCACTTACATGGCAGGAAGAACATCTTACTTCTGCATATAATGAGTCACCCATATTTCATAGCTACATAAATCTGCCTTTTGTTAAAAACCTGCTTGTGTATTTCACAGCTCAAAGTTGAATTTTCCTTAAGACTACAATCAAGAAACTCATTGCAGTAAACAGATATTTGTGTCACTTAAAAAACAAACACTCCTAACAATGTGGTAAGATTAGCTTGATGGGAAAATAGGCTTTTAAAATTAATTTTTACTTTAGCTTTTTTCTTTAAATTACAAAATTAGAGAATCTTTATCCTTCATTATTGTGAGCTGGGGGTAACTTTCTTAGAGGTGACACTAAGCTCTGTGGTACTATCTTGCACTACTACAGAGTAACTGCTACTGTGTTTCTCTCCCGCTAACTAAACATATTTTGAAATGGCCGTAATGGAACTACAGAAACTGGTTATATTGGTATATGCTATGGCAAAGTCTCTCATCCCAAAGAAATAATGAAAACTATATTGCTCTTAGCAAAGTTAATAGACTAAAATTCTACTTTTGCGACATTTTCAGGATAAATTCTGAACCCATACTCCTGTTAAGGTTCCTGCATATTACAATTCTCTGACATTAAATAGGGCAAAAAGGGCAAAAAACTCCAGTCAACATAAATCTCCACCAGTAACTATAGGGCCCATCTCCATTCTTTGCGTATGTCACCAAAATTTTCTCAAACTCAGTACAAATGGATGTCATCAGCATAGCAGAAAAAGGTAATTTATATGGATGTAATACATTCCCATAAGGCATGGTCTAGAGATTACAGTCAAACTCTCCCAATCCAGAAGCACTCAGAGTCCTCAGACTCCTTTGAAAACATTGCTAGTAGCCAAGACCTAGCTGAGTATCTGGAGAGCATAGCTAGTTATGCGAACATTTAATATTAATTCTTCAGAAGATGAATGCACAAATCTTTAAAAAAACAAGATTACTAGATCTTGTTTGATTTTATTTGGGTGGGTTTGTACTTATCTCTGTATTAATTATCTACACATAAAGCAATTTACCTACATACTAAGGTAGAATGGTCTAGCAGCCTTAAAATTTGATTTAAATCTGTAGACTCCAGTAGATGAACCACTTCATTTATGAATTTTAGTGTCAGGTTTTATGTCATCTTCACTGGAGAAGACCCTTAACCCATGTGCCTACATTTCTGTAATGACAGTAATGTCAAACTATCCCTTTACTTCTGGAGTCCGATCGAGAGTAATGAGTTACCATTTTTAAAAGGGCTCCAAGGAGAAAACTATTCCACAGTCATTAAACTGTGTTTTCAGAGTTAATCAAAACTCTGGAGGGAATGGTGGCAAAATTACTTTTTTTCCCTGTGTACTTGTGTTAAGTCAGGTTTCTGCTTTTATTATATCATGTAAAATTACCTCTTTTTAGCAGAGCCTGGCACAACTGAGCAGATTCCCAAATAAAGGTATATCAAACGTTCACTATCAGAGAGAGAAAATACTTCCATGTGTTTTTTAAAGCAGTGGAAAAGAATGGCATATTCTTAAGACCTGGGTGCATGCCCAAGTATCAAGGCACTGTCCAGAAAAATTACATCCTTGCATTCTCTCACACAAATCAGATATGTAATGCACCTAAAAATGTACTTTATAGGTGAAATTGTATATTGCTGAAAGTTATTGTATTGCCATAGAATTACCAATATGCAAACAGTTTCCGATAGTTCAGTCATTTTGTTTCAGTGAAAGGTCATGTTTCATACACATTCTTCAGTTTAACAGAATGTTATATTTAAACTAGACTATAAGGACATCCAGTCTTTTAAAACAAGAACAACCTTATGAGAGGATCTGGCCTACTTGAAACCCATTCCTCAGTCTCACATACTCAGTAAGAATTCTCCTTATACAGATGAACTGCCTGCAGACTCCCAGAGCACATGAAGAGTCTTTCATAATTTTGAAATTACTACAGAGGTTTGGGTTCTAGAATGACCTTATTTTTCATACCAGTAAAAGTTATGAAACTTGAGATATGAATTTAATAGCAGACATATCTTACCATTGTATAGTTCTTGAAATGTTTGAAATTCCTTTACACTATTTTAGATTACTCTTTAAATAAGTTGACAGGCAAGAATGCTATCTAAACCACTGTACAGAGACTGACAACCAACAGAATCTGAAGTCAGATAAAAGGGGATTTTTGATGGGCCTGAAACTTATAAGTGAGGCAAAGAATAAATCTGGTTTTTGGAAGTTACTTTCTTAAAGAAAAATATCTGGAGTATATTTCATCAAGGACCTGTCAAAGTAATAGCTTGGTGATGTGAATTCAGAACATAAAAGTGCTCTATTAGCAATCAACAAGAGACAAGAGATACACCAATCTTTTCTAGGATAGTTTTCTTATCAGACATATTTGTTTTACTTCATGAGTTTGTTCTAAATCCATAAAATTTACATACATATGGCTGCATTGTAAATTCCTACTATGAAACTATTAAGAGGAGTTTCATTTTCTGCTTAGTAAAGGAACTTTACAGCCAAGAATATAAGCTAAGGGTGGTAGGTAGTGCTCTGACTACATTGCTGCTCTTCCACAAAATGCTGTTTGAAAAGCAAGTGAATAGCTCAGTTCCTATCATTATCATAGTGAGAAATTATAGGAATTGCACACATTATATATTGTAACTACAAAGTAGAAAAAATAAACAACAGATATTGATAGTATGATTAAACTATTATAGAAGTTGGTTTTTTTTTTAATTCCATCTTCAGATATCTGATTATGGACTTTGTTTTCAAACACTAAGCTGTCTTCCCCAACTCTTTTCCCCTTTCTTAGGTATTAGCAGACAAAGCAGTATCAGGAAGAGTAGCCCTTTGCAATCGTGGTTTAAAAAAATTAGGTTTCTACAGCTTACATGAACACAAGCGAAAAGAAAATAGCTACTCAGATGTGAGTTTCCTAAGGAAATATATCTTGTCATACTTTCAAGATATGTGTCTCCATGGGGCAAAATTACAGTTAATAGTTATGTGTCTCTGAACTAAAGGTTCTGTGAAAGAGGTAGCAGGAAAATGGCATTTTCACACAGCGAGACTTATGAGAAAACATTCTTTGTTCCTTATCCAGGTGAAATTACATTGCTCTCAATTAAATGCAGGATCAGAAGAATCCTGGAATTATCAAAAATCATGAGCTTCCCTTTATTTTCACAATGAAATTAATCAGAACTTATTTTCACAGACACTAATCAGAGCAATTATTTTCATGCATTCAAGCAGAATTTGGCTTCTTATGAAAATGCCAAAATTATGCCTCCCTATCTTATGATCAAAAGCAGTAATTTTCATCAAGCAAATCTAAGTTTCAGACTTGTTCAAACATTGAATTGCATCTGGGTTGGAAGTCCACTAAGAAAATTTTGAACATGCTTACTTTATTTTGTTACATCAATGAATGTATATTCCAAATGAAATGACAGCAAGTTGGAAAGCAAATAGGTCACAAGTAAGAATAGTCATGATGATTTTAGGTACATCTCCTGAGTGACTTATGCCAAACATGAAAGGAACAGAGATATCTTGGGAAGATTACTGCATAAATAATGCAGGACTACTGCACTATCCCTCAGCTCTCTTGTCAGGAAGTCAGCATTCATTCATAACAATCTTTAGCAAAATAAATTTCAAAAATAATAGATGATCTTTTCATATGTATAAAGCACCTAAATTGAAAAGCAAAACTATAATAAGAATGAATAATAAAATGACTGTTGTTTAGACTTGTGTGTAAACTTGAAAAGATAGTTAATATGAGAAAAAAGAGGTCAAATAAATTCTGCATACAGCTGGATTCATAAAAGAGAAGAAACTTTTTCTCCGAGTTTGTCATAAATAAGATCTGTACCTAAAACACTGGGCAAAATTTTGCTGGACTTTGTTTGAGACTGGCATGGGACACCTAGGTTTAAAGAAAATCTTAACAGAAAAGTTTATTTCGTTCATTACTTACTAATCTGTTCTCAGGTTAGTAATGTCTGCATCAATTTTGGCTGACACACAGTGCTACAAATCAGCCTGTTTAAATCAGCTGATTTTGTGCCCTTGTCCATACCACTAGGTTTTTATTAACTTTTACTGAAATCTGCCCTTGTAAGCGATTAAGATTTCTGTTTCTCACATACACAGAAGTAATAATTAAGCTGATAACACAATGCTGCATTACATGGCTAAACTGAACAGTAATTACTGACACTAACAAAGAATGGCTCAATGGTATTAAATATACCCAACTTTTACTTGTTACATCCCCTCCTCCTTTGCCGCATGTGCGACTGTGCATGCATATCAAAGAATGCGATATACTCAAACCCACACACCTAAGGTCACAATTCTTTTCAAAGGCACATAATATATGAAAACTGCCCCATTACCAGCAGTCCTCAAGGAAGCTTCCTGCTTTCAGACACAAGCCTCAGTTCAGGAACGCATTTGACAAAAACATCAAATGGAGGAAAATGTTATTATTCCATGAAAGCAAAAAAAGACTTTTCACCAGAGCTTGAAATAAATATATTCAAGAAGTTTCACGAATAGACAAATGCTTAAAGCAAACAGTCCTTTTGAAGTCAGTTATAATTTGGCCTCTTCCTTAAAACAGGAGTTGATTCAGACAATTGCTTGTGCAGCACTGGAAGCTCTATTTGTGACTTTTGGTCTACAAACCAAACTGCAAGTATTTTATTATGTTGTTGCATTCACAGAATCACAAAGTTGGAAAAGACCTTTGAGCTTATCGAGTCCAACCATACCCATCCTCTACTAAACCATATTCCTAACATCTCATCTACCTGTCTTTTAAATACATCTAGGGTTGGTGTTCCAACTACATCCCAGGGCAGTCTGTTCTAATGCCCAATAGCCCTTTCAGTGAAGAACTTTTTCCTAGAGTCTAATCTGAACCTGCCCTGGTGCAGCTTGAGTCCATTCCCCCTCATCCTATAACCTGTCACTTGGGTGAAGAGACCAACACCCATCTCTCTATAACCTTCTGTCAGGTAACTGTAGGCGGTGATAAGGTCTCCCCTCAGCCTTCTCTTCTCCAGACTAAAAAACCCAGCTCCATCAGCTCCTTGTTGTAAGGTTTGCTCTCCAGCCCCTTCACCAGCCTGGCTGCCCTTCTCTGGACATGCTCCAAGACCTTGAGCAGTAAGGGACCCAAAACTGAACACAGTACTAGAAGTGTAGTCTCACCAGTGCAGAGCACAGGGGCACTAATCACTTCCCTGGACCTCCTGGCCATGCTGTTTCTGGTGGAAGCCAAGATGCCATTAGCCTTCTTGGCCACTCTGCTGGCTCATATTCAGTCAGTAGTCAACCAAAACCCCCAGGTCCTTCTCCTCCAGGCAACTGTCCAGCCACTCTTCCTCATGCCTGTAGTGCTGCACGGGCTTGTTATGTCCCAAGTGCAGGACTCTGTATTTTTGTATTTGAATTAAAGTTTTGTTTCACTTACGAAAAAAAGGCTGGCTGCACGTTAAGCTGGAGAGATGAAGCAGATGTCAGCAAAGACAAATGGGTATGAAAAGACTGTAAACAGAAATTTATTGATCTTTTTAAAAATTTTGGTGAATATCAAACAAAAAATGTAATATAAAATTAATCCTGTCAACTAATTAATCCTGTCAACTATAGGTATCACAAAGAAAATATTATTACAAGAGAAACTACTAAGTTATATCAAATAAACATTTAATAAGTAATTAAAATTTACTGAGTCACTAAAACTATCAAAACATCAAACTCTCTTGAAAACAAATACATTTGTAATTTAACAGCATATCCTAACCAGCTCATCATATTCTTGAAAATTTTACTGAGCATGCTATTTCTGTACATATTTCTACAAGAAATATACCTATCAGATGATTCACAGCATATTTATCTATCTTTCTAAAGCTAGAGGGCATGTTCAATTCTGATGCTTCACAGAATCAGACTGGTTTGAGTTGGAAAGAACCTCAAAGCCCATCCAGGCCCACCCCCTGACATGGGCAGGGACACCTTCCACTAGCCCAGGGTGCCCAAAGCCCCATCCAACCTGGCTGTGAACGCTGCCAGGGATCCAAGGGCAGCCACAACACCTCTGAGAAACCTGGGACATTGCCTCACCACACGCATTATACAAAATTTCTTCCCTATATACAATCCAAATTTACCTTCTTTCAGTTTAAAAATATTGCCCTTTGTCCTGTCACTACAGGTCTTGGCAAAAAGTCTTTGTCTTTCTTATGAGCCCCCCTTGAATGATGAGACTATGACAAATCAGTTGAACATTTATTTTCTGAGACATAAAAAAGAATGAATTAGCCAACAGGAAAAGGTATGTAAGAAGGGAAACTTTTAAGATACTCTAATGGTTCTAATTTTATAAGCTGCCATCAAAGCTTGATGGATTATGAAAGTGTGTATAGTTAGATAAATTATAGGCATGACACTTTGAAGATCAAGAAGGTGCCTCAATTTATTAAATAGTCACTAAGTGCAAGTAGTATGGTTCAACGCTGAAGTGTACTAAGTTCAGCTAACTGCATTCAGAGGGTGTGAAGATGTGCTGAACATTGTGAGTAACTTACAAAATAGAACATCCAAAGATTTATAATTTGTTTTAAGGATATTGCATGCATGCCTAATTTCATGGGCCTATGGTGGCAAACATAGAGCAGAGAGACAAAGAGATCAGCAACAAGGCATTTTGTATTGATGTATATATAGATACTCTACATGGAAGATGCTGAATGATCCATAATGCACTTCTTATTGCATGCAGGATTTCACATTTGTGTTCAACTCCCATTAAATGTTACATATTTTGTCAGAATAGAGAAAAATTAAATTTATTCTACCCTTAACTAAAATTATTCATTCTTAGTGCTGGAGTTTCGAAGGGATTGTTTTGCTCTTCCGTACAAATGAAGCAATTTTTTTGGAAGTCAATTACTTGGATTTACATCATACTATAAATGTCAAAATGACAATGCTTGTCAGAAGGCAAGGAAGTTTCCCAGTCTGTGAATCTTTTCACCACAAACTGAATTTACCAAACCAATAAATTTATCTGCTGGATTAGCAGCTGGATTCTCTGTTGTTTCTCTCTGTTAAGAACAGGGTTGATTTAATTGCACTGACCCCTGATACAGAGACCCTGACAAAACTGACCAGACTCTCCCTGAAGTGGGAGGGATAGATATGGATGGTTGCATTGCTTTATGTAACAATAATATTTACTGCAATGCTTTCATTGGCACCTCAGTAGGATGTGTTCTAACAAGGAACACAAATTGCCTTCCTTTGCTATAAGGAAGGAGAGAGCTTTCACCTATTTTCCTGTGCAATGCAGGCTAGTCTCCTTCCCATGCTGTTACTTTTCCATTGAGCAGTGAAATGAGTCATGAAGAAATCTGAAATGGAAGATGCAGCATTGCCTGGCAGAGGATTTTCAGGGAAAGCATATTCCAGGCACACAATGTAATACAACACCCTTCTAATATAACTGAATAATTATATCTAATTGTGGACTCAAGTCACAATGTCTCAGGAAATTTAAATCTGGATTTAAGGACCTATGCAAACAAGTTAGATGCCTACTAAACTAAAGCACCTTGGATTACTATGCTTTTCTATAAATCACTACTTACAGTCTATCTTGACTACTTCTACTTTGGCTGTAGAAATTCAGACTGTAGCGAACACACATCAAATCAAGTATTTTGGTTTATTTTTATACAATTCAACAGCAGAAAAAGGAGCTAGATTTAATCCGCTTTATAATCTCTTTCATATCAACATATTAATTATGACAAACCTGAAAGCAAAGGACAGGAATTGAAGATATCAAAAGTATAATGTAAGAGTCCCACTGCAACATGTTATTTACATGAACTGTTTTATTGTACCACCAGTATTTCAGTGAGACGAGTCCATTCGGGAAACATGGCGCCATATCCTCTCACAACCAGAACGCTTACCGGCAGTCCTTAATTTGATTGTCAGCAATAATGTACTTGCAAAGCAGTTAACCCTGACAGGAAATGCATATGATGTACTAATATATAAAAAGTCTTATTGACATGAGTGATCTGGCTGCATCATCTTTGTAACAGCCCAAGGGAGCCACAGACAACATTTCCATATGCTCTATTGAAGACTGAGAAGGTGGTAGTTTTTGCTCCCGCTTTCATTCCACAAAACCAGAACTGGATAGTTCTGCTTCCTACAAAAGCAGACGGGTAACAGTGAGAATCGCCCCCCTGCCTGGCTCAGAGCTCAGAAAGGAATTGTGACTCCACAGCTCAGTGCTCTCAGTGAGAAGCCTGGCACAAAGACAAAGCACCAGGATTATTCTGGTAAAATCACTGAAGTAGCATGAGCTTTAGTTCTCCAAAAACACAGAGATAGGTTGTGGGGAGCTGTTCTTGCTTGTAAGCACTTCCCAAATCGTCTTACCTGAGTTAGAGCCATACACCTGTACTGAAAGCCTACAATGATATTTCTTTCTGCCTTTTTGAGATATGCCTGAACAGGCTTAAAACTGCAAATAGTTTCACTGATATAAAAGCACATGAGAATCTAAAATCTGTACCATCTACCAACACAATTTTTAACAGTAATTTTATCTATTTAAACAGCAATATACTTCCAGTGTGAAAAGAAACTGTTCATAGGTAGCCAGCAACAAGTGATAATATTGTAATAACAAACCCCAAATTACTATTTTTTCACATGGCATTCAGTGAGTATTCATTTAAATTCTATGCCCTAATAACCAACAACTCTTTGCAAATACCTGACATCCATACCTAGAGTTGAATCATCTGAAATTTTGGACATGTTTGTCTCACAAAGATTTCATCTGAAGAACGGATCGTTCAGCCATTATACAATTGCATACAATCAAACACCTTCTAAAGCATTTTCCCTAAAATCATCTATAGCATATTTCTTAAGAAAATAAAACTCTTTCTGTAGAAATCCATAAAAGCACATGCAGACTTTCCCTGCCACTGGTTTTCATATGATGATGTCATTTTCTTACATGCTTTTCTTGTAATTGGTAATTATCAATGTCAATTTGGTGACTTTTTTTAAGGTATTGGAATTACATTTCTACATACTTAATGCATCTATTCCAGATGGTACTACAAAGGCAAGAAAGTGGATTATACAGATACTGCTCATTCATTAACTGGAAATATAAAACAACACTTTTTTAAAATTTAATATGTCTCTGATGTACTGTCTTAAATGAATCAGTACTTATATAAATTCTTATAAATTTTCCATTATAATGTTTTGTATAAGAGTAATGAAACAAAGGAAGATTTAGACCAATGGTGTCAAAATCACATTTTTTTAAATTTAAAAAAGAAAAAGTGTGATCTGCACAGAATATTCTAATTGGCATTCAGATTTTTATAATTACTGACTAAAGAGGTTTTAGGCTTTGATAGCATGAACACTCTCTTGATTGGTTGGAATTTTATACCTTCCATATACTCTGACCCACATCAGGAGGCTAATAGCTATGTAAGAGCTATTTTATAACCACAGACAAACAGGAGAGCAAAGCCACATGATCTTTGTTCCTACCAGAGAAGCAGGATTGGGTCAACATCTATGACTTTCTGAAAATGCAGCTTAAATGCATAGACAATTTATATAGGAAAGACAGATATAAAAAAAATATATCTTGCAGACAGGATGTAGAAAGGAATCTCTGCTTCCATGAGACAGTTGAACTCAACTGACAAAAAGAAGGAAAAGAAGTAATGCAAGTGCAGCACTAATGGTCTGTACAGTGGGGGATCACAGAGGGAAATGCTCCATATACATAAACTCCCTACAAAGCCTGAATCACTAAAAAATGCATGTAGATGGTCCCTAGAAATGCAAAATATAAATATTTCTTTATTAAACTATGAATATGTAACATAAAATTAAATTCATGCATTACCATTAGAGAGCAAAATATTTTTCAGGGCTATAACAGAGGCTGGAAAAGTGTCACACATCAGGTTTGCCAGTAACAATGTCGACTCAATATTTTTCCAGCACAGTTCCTTGTCTCTCACAAGAGATAGTAGAGTACTGTGTAACACTTTTATTCCTGACAGTTTTTCTTGCAGGTGCATATAATCAATCTATTTGCCATTTCTTCTATTGCACTCCCAAAAGAATACACCTTTATTGGGCCTAAAAGCAAATGACATATTTCCACCTAACTGAACAGTCTCAGACATTTCCTTTATAAATAAGTTATTTTTGAAATGTTTCTGTATAAACTGGAAAAGGCTATCTAATCTGTGGTAAGCTAAGAACTATAGCCTCCGGGAATTTTCCTTGAAGAAGCATTAGGGACCAGCATATTTTCACATAAAATGAAGAGCTGCATGTTTGCTGCTATACAGGCAGAAGCAAGATCTATGAAGGCATAAAAAAGTTACAGTGGAGGTGAGAGACTTCTAGAAATAATCCAGAAGAGTAAACACCAATGAAAATATAAATGCCTTCCTGCCCATTGTCAGAAAACACTGATTTTCTAACCAATTCTATATATAGTCTAAGTTTATGTTATTTGATGCAGTAGATACTATATTTCCTGAACATACTTCCTGGAACAGACTGAACTGAACAGATACATTCAACACAGGAAAAGCTATTCAAGTTCCCTGCCAGTGTCTCTAGGATTGGGTTTTTGAGTGTGATGACAGAATTCCAGCACCAGACCCTCTCTAAGGACTATATGGTATTGTCATCACACATGAAGTTACAATAAGCAAAGAAAATAAAGATGTGACCAGCTGTAATCATAAGGAGTGCTATAACTAACTATTTAGGTAAAAATATAGTTTATCAGTCCATGTTAAAAACTCAAACCAACAATTTTTGACTACTGCTGTTCCCCAGGATAGACCATCAGTTGTCTTGTGAATGTATTAGCAAAACAAAATCCCCTGTATATTCTTTACCACTAATTGTTTCACAAAAAAACAAATACTGAAAACAAAGCTATCCACACCAAAATTTAGATAATAAACTGTGCTAAAAACCTAACAATTAAATTTCTTACTTCATTTAGCAAACTTCTGTATATCTAAAATCCTGTTTCTCTCAGTTAGATTAAATCAAACAAGTAAAAAGATAACCTAGCATTCTTTGATCTGAACCATGCAGAACCATATAATGTTTGGACATGATAAAAATTTGACATTGTGGGTAAGCTTCACATCTTTTATTCTTTTTCATAAAGAAGTGTCAGACAACTATATAAAAATAATAGATCAAATAAACATAGACACTGTTGTACACAGAGCATAAAACCTTAAAAAAAACACTGAATAATTCAAGGGAACTCTAGCAACACTTGTAATTTCCAACACTTGTAGTTTTTCATAAAGCAATACTTTTTTAATTTTAATCTTTTTTCTACAGTGCCTCAGGAAGAAAAAAGCAAAAATTGAAACTATAACTACAAATATTAGTGTTTGCTTTTAGCATCAGTGTAGTAAATATGACATTACTCTAAGGTGGTAATGCAATATGCAAACAATACTTGTCCCAGATCACTATAGTAAACAAAATTTTCAGAGACTATAGTATTTTTCCCTCCTGCTATTTTCAAGATTGCTTTGCAAAAAAAGAACAATTTTGAATACCTTCATAATGGAGGATATTTTTCCTTTCTGAAACAAAAGAGTCACACACAGATTAAGTATCTTTCTCTGTTCTAGGGTAAGTGCTCAGATTTTCAGCAATGTTATTAGCCTAGGAGTAGCAGGCTGTATTAAATTCCAAAGTCTGCACTTGTCATAAGGAAACCGAATATCTAGTCTCAGTTTTACCTCTGGTTTGCTCCTTGCCTTTGCTATGTCACTTCAAAATACATATTATCTTCTGTATCTTGCCTTCTAACTAACATTCCTGACTCCCAACAGTTTATTTGCAGAGGAAATCCCAGCTCCCCAGGAAGAACACAGACACTCAGAGGCTAATATGTAATTGTGATTTCTAACAAATAACTTGACTTAGAGAAGTAAACATCACATTCACATTTCACTTTTATATCCTATGTGCTGTGCCATCATAGTCAGACCACTGTGCTTGTTCTTATGATTTTGTTCCCAAACTTTGAGAAACAGCATCCTAAAATGTTTTCCCACCAGCCAAACTCGAAACTAATTTCCTCCTCACTATTCCTTCTAAACATACTAATACCATAATACTACTGCTTCCCTTTCTCTCCCAGTTTCTCAAAGCTTTATTGCTTTTTCATTGTCACAGCAACAGCTTCGTTAACATATGTGGCAAAAACCAGATGCACTTACGTACTCTGGAGGAAATGTATATATATTATTGTTACTCATGTGACCATAACAGCCAGCTTACTCCATGGTAATCATCTGTTTCAAAATTCAACATTTGACCAGCACTTCTGGCTTATGTATCTTCAGATACTTCTATCTAATCAAGCTGAATTGTCTTGGGTTTACATATTTATGATCAATCCACTGATCATACAGAGTTTGATACTTGTAACTAGGTACATTAGGTACCACATATGCAAAATAAATGTTTTCCTTGCTTTTTCTCACTGAATTTTCCTTTTCAGAAATTCAAATTATAAAGCACCAACTAAAGCTAAAGAACCAACCTACTAATAAGGCTAAAGCACCAACCTAAT
This sequence comes from Zapornia atra, assembly GCA_013400835.1. Lineage (NCBI taxonomy): Eukaryota > Metazoa > Chordata > Aves > Gruiformes > Rallidae > Zapornia > Zapornia atra. The sequence continues at coordinate 19,209 of VZTU01022058.1, read as the reverse complement.
ACACTAAGACTACTGCCTAAGTTTTAGTGAAGTGAGGTGATTTAGGGAGAGATGGTTGTATTTTCCTAAGAGATACGGGACATATTGTTTTCTGCCATAATACTAATTTAAAGCACTTGTTAGCTGCAGTGGTTTCTGCTGCCTCATACTTAAAATATATTCATTCCTTTAGTAGCTAAACTCATAACAAACCAAAAGAAGTAAAATAAATTTATATATTATTTGCATTAGTGGCATATGAGTCACCTTGATCTCCTTCAGGATGGAACTCTAATTAACATTGGAACATATTTTGCTTATAAAGATTTCTGTTGATTGCCCAAGAGGTACCAGAAACTCATTTTGCCTGATGATGTTAACTTTTATGGGTTAAGGTTATGAGTTACCAGGAGCCACAGCTGTGTGTTTTATGCTTAGGGCACTTTTTAAGCAACTCAATATTTTAAGAATCATGACATTCATAGCTGATGTAAGAAAAGTTAACAAAAAGGAAGAGAAATGATAAATCATTAGGTATTAAAATAGCAGAACTGAGAAAAGAACTATGTTAATACTCTGACATATCACTTATGCATGTATTATATATAACAAGCTCAGGTAATTAGAATTAGAGCAAAAAAGTGAAGTTATTGACATGAGTTGACTGTAAAGTGTAAAGAAAGCTGTTGTTAAAGCAATGGCATAGCCTTTGCCACTCTAAGATTTGCTAACAGTTCTTGGCAAGAATATTTGCAGATTGAAAGAATATTAAAATCACTTCCAGATGATGGCTTGAACACATAAGATACTGGCATTTTTATTTCATATGTTTTCAGAATTTTAATATGTAACAACTGTGAAAGAATTTTCAAGCTGAAATTTAGCTTGGAACACAGGAATCTGCATAAGGCAATCTTGCTCATTTAAATAAAAAACCCACAAATTTTTAGACCTCCTTTGGATTAGAAATTTTAAGATATATATAATTCCTACCTAAAAAGAAAATTATCTCAGACTCAGTGCAAAAATGTATACTGCTTTTCAACATGCTAAAATATGCCAGGAGTTAACAAAGTTATAATTCTAGAATTGTAAGAGCTTTGTTACTCAACCTGAAGTGAAAAATACAAACAATATAAAATTACCAACAATACTCCTATTTTTTGTGAACTACGAAAAGAGAAGGCAAATAGTGGAACTGCAGGTCTCCTAAACAAACATGCTGATCAGGTCAAAAGCCTCGAACACATACTATAAATGGGAGGTTTAATTGAAGCTTCTCTTTCTTCCTAATTTACCTCCTCTATCAAAGGAAACACCGAAATCATCTTTGATGGAACGCTAAGACTTTTGAAGCACTTTCACTCCTTTCTACTATTAAAATGGACAAAATTAAATATAATTTAAAAACCTGACAGATTCACATTTGCATCTTCTTTTCAATAAAGAAAGGTATAATTAATGATACCCATTTCTCCAAAGTTATCTCTTTTTTTCTAAAAGGGCTATTTTTATGTAATGCAAACCCTCAACTCCTACAAGGCACCAAAACAGGAGATCTAATAAATTCCTTAGGTACTAAAAGCAGTCAATGGATGGGTTTAAATACCCAAATTGAGAAACATTGTCCAAATAAAATGCCTAGTACCTTATCTACCAAACTAAGCTACTGCTTGAGGAAAAGGTGCTAGATGAGAGTGCTATTTCCTCTGCAATTATCAGCTGTCCTGGTTTTTCCATAAGAGACAGGGAAACTTTGGAGAAATTAAAGCTGAGGGAACCTTATCGAGTCTTGCTGGTTCACATGCTATTTATTAGTGAAGTTAAGCAAACTTACTTCCTGAGACTGCCTTTAATAGCCGTGGACACTTCCATTTGAAATGTAACTGTTCCCAGCAATATGGTTCAGTAAAGCCTCTTCGTGTGTCCTCCATGTTATACCTAAGTTCGGTATTTTTTAAATTTAGTTCTGAATATTTCTTTCAGTTGATATACAACGAGCAACACAAACACTGCAGAACAATGAAGAAAGATATCTAAGAGCTCTGAATCCCATACCAAAAAGCTGATAAATGAAGAACATTCCATATCTCTCAGTTAAACCAGTTTTACACATTATTTAATTTCACTTCGAACAGTTTGGATTTCCAATGGAACATCCCTCTCAACATGCAATTACCATGTTTAAAAAAAAATAACAGAAAACCCAGCAAAGTCTGCCAGAGAACTGTTAGCATTTCACATGTCAGTGACACCTGGCATTCACAGTGACTCTGCAAAATTTAATGGCAGCCAGGGAATTGTTATTATATATTGCTTCACTGGTCCATGAACTGCAGAGTTCCTGAGCAAGTCTTGGCACAGTGCAGCAAAGCAGCTGTTAGGCCCTATTGTTGTCAAGAATACGCGTTCTGACAACTACTAATCATGTATTTACTCTGAACAGTGAATAATCTTATACATTTATTATTCTTGGAATATATTTACCCAACAAGTGATGGCAGCTCTAAATGAGTTTTGTATTTCCTAGCAAGAAAACACAAACAGTAATTAATTAAGTTTATTGCTATTTAGCCATAATTTATTTATTTCCCCGAGCCATTTATCAGATGTAATGCTAAGGATCTAAGGGCAGGTATCTTTAGGTGGAACTTACGGTTAGCAAGTTTCATTATGAACTATCCTGGGAAATCTCAATTGTCTTTTAAGATGAGGTGTAATTTTGTCCAGAATTGAGAACAATTTAAAATGCAGTAAGTAAAACAAAATGCTTCAACAGCTGAATGGGTTCACATTGGTGGTTATCCATACTCTGCTAAAAAAAAAAAAAACCAAACCCAAAACCAGAGCTGCTAAACTGTCAAAACTGCAGAGCATTATTTAGGTTTGTGACAGGCAGTAAGTCTAAGACATTCCCTAGGAAGCTAAAGAATTTTTGTGTAGTGACGGTATGATGGCAGATGAAACTAAGCTGTGATCTTCACAAGGTAGGACAGAAAGTAAGGATTCTTTGGACTGTAAGGACAATGATTCAGGAAAATGGGGACGGGTGTCATATACAGATGAGAAACTGCATATGAACTGACAATAGGTTTTAGGAAAGGTTACTTATGGGGAATATATGGCAATGGTAAATTTGGACACAAAGTTACCATGTTACTCAAACTCCTGATACATTCATTGCATTTTAGAATAACGTAGTTCTTCCTTCTTAAGTTTTCCCTCTCTAATTGTAAAAAAGCTGATCTTGTCCAAGATTTATAAGCTCTACAAAAATTGTAAAACTAAAGAAGTATTCCAGAGGCATTAATTTTACATAAGGGATACTTAACAAGGAATCTGGTAGTAGGTCAAAACCTAAGATGGGTTTCGTCTACAATGGAACGTACCACCAATTTTATACTTAAGAACTCTTACCTAGGTCAAGTGTCTGCATAATGAATTGGACCTATATGAGTTTATACTCACAAATTATTTATTTCTCAGAAATACCTCTCCTATATGAACTTGGCAATGGCAAGACAAATGGTGGTCAATTTACTTGGGCTGGTTTTGGCTGGGATAGAGTTAATTTTCTTCATAATAGCTGGTACAGTGCTATGGTTTGGATCTGTGCTGAAAACAGTGTGGCTAACACAGGGATGTTTTCATTACAGCCCATACAGCTTGGAGAAGAAGGAAGGAAGGGACGTTCAGAGTGATGCTGTTGGACTCTCAAGTCAGTTATATGTGATGGAGCCCTGCTTTCCTGAGGATGGCTGAACACCTACCTGCCTGCCCACAGGAAGCGGGGAAGGAATTCCTTGTCTTGCTTTGCTTGCGTGTGTGGCTTCTAGTTCACCTATTAAACTCTCTTTATCTACACCCACAAGTTTTCTCACTTAAACTCTTCTGAATCTCTCCCCCATCCTGCCATGAGGGAAGTGAATTAACAGCTGCATCGTGCTTAGCTGCTGGCAGGGGTTAAACCACAACATTACTAAAAATATCTCTTCTAGAGACAACTAAGTATTAGACCATTCAAAATAAAAATATTGCAAAGAATATAACTTAATAAATTATCCAATGCCTTTTTTGTTGCATTACAGAAATGTGGCAATAATTCTTTAGTAGTACGAGATTGCTGTATGCATAGCACCTTTTTGGTTCAATTTGCTTTTCCCTGAAGTAAATAAAATATAATTAATGATAAACATATGAGGAAGAAGTGCTACATTTACAGCTATTTGGAAAAGATCATAATTAAAAACTGTATTCAGCTGCACAGCAATAACACTCTTGAAGCAGATCTAGCAACAAATACAATTATATCACATCACAGAGTCTGGAGATCATGCCCACTTTCATTCAGACCTCAGAGCACAGGCTTACCAATTTCAAGCTACTATAACACATGAGATAAAGAACAAGTAATTTGACACAAAACTGGAAAAGACTGAGAATAACTTTAGGTGGTAACAACATCATCAGTCTTCAAGTATGTAAAAAGACTCTGAAAGCATGCCCCCACTAGGAGGTTTGATACTGGGACCAACTTAGCGCCAGTGTGGCTTTAGGCTGCCTCGCTCCTTCCCCCTTGGAGAGGAGCTCCCAGGCAGTGCTGAGGGGAGCCAAGGCTGAGTCCCTGCCCCTGGAAAGATGCTTTCAGTTGAGGCTCTTGCCACTGGTCTCACCTGAGCCACAGCCTTGATTTGGGCAAAAGATCCCATTAATCCATATCCCAAACCCCCGGGCTGGTGTGCCAGCCTGACCTCAGCCCTAACCCATCACTACAGGCTCGGCTGGTAGCAACGAGGCTGTTTCACTCTGCTAACAGCTAACAGGCTCCTGAGCCTTTTTCCTGATTTGACCTCAGCCCTGTCCCTTCCTCATAGGGGTGCCTCATGGCTGGGGGCTGACCCCAGCTTCCCCTCTATCATCCCCACCCCCCTGCCCTGTTCCCTTAGTGAGTGGGGTGGACAGGCCCAGCCCTGCCAGTTACCCCTGGGGGAAACCAGGGTGGCTCCGGCCCCCAGGGAACAGCCACCCTCTATCAGCACTATGCTGATGAAGGATTATAATTACTTGAAAAAACCCCAACAAACTGATGAGAGCAATACAAGGTTTTAAAAAATTTGGCTATGTTTCTGCTCTGGATGAACTTTGCATTTTATTTGTTGAACAGTTCCTTCAGAACGGTTTCTCACTGTGAGACAAAAATGTAAACATTCAAAGTTTTCTTGAGGAGAGTTGATGCAATCTCAGGTTCAACATTTTCCAAAGTGGAAAAAAAATCTTTGTCCAACAGTGAGAAGGTTTTTCACTGGCTTCTGACTAGATCATTCACAAACAGCACCACTGCAGATGAAACAGGACATATCATCAGACAGACATTCATCTTGAACAAGCTACCTACTGGCTAATTAATTATTTCTTTTTGCTAAAGAAACCTACTTTTATAGAAAACAGAAAGTTCAATCATGGTTTGTTTCTCTGCATGACAACATATAATTATAAAAAATATGTAACTGCACTTATGGTGGTAATAGGGTATGGCTAATCATTAATTATTAGACTAGTTCATCAGAAGAACATGAGACAGTCCTAATGTGAAATTAAATCCCAAATACAGCATAAGGACATGCAGGCCATATCATCACCTGCACAGAAAACCACTGGTAAATTCTTGGCAGGAAAGCATGTAAGCACTTAGTTGGGGCTACTAGTCTAACAGCAGGACTGAGGATAGCAAAAGTGCGACAAGTTATTTTAAGAAGGTGTTAATATGAATCATTCCTTACTATACCATGGCTAAACGTGAGAAGTAATGAGGTACATAACTGCCTTAGGATACGCCCAGAGAAACACGAGTTAAAGGGAAGACGAAAAGAATCTTTGAGGCGCTAAGCACAGTAAAAAATTGTAAGACACATACAAAATACTAGGATCCTTAACTGGCCTTGGAACACAAGCAAGTATGATATTTAAACAGAGTACAAGAACACCGATGTTCATGAATAACTTCAAAATCTAAAGTTTTAAAATGTTTTGATGTTACATCAAAATAATTCATTTTGTCTGCTTATTTTTAGCCCCAAATCCTTTCTGTTTTCAGTTAGTCTGACTTCATCTACTATCATTAGCTAGGATACTATGCTTCCCCATAATCTAAACAGAGATACACTTAATCTTCTTTCAGGGCTAACAAAACCACTCAGGGTCTATTATTTCAAATAGACTGTAATGATTTGCATTGAAATATTTAACTCATCATCAAAACATTTGGATTTTATTATTCACAACAAAACCTCACAATTTTATTTTCTATTTTAGTGAACAGTTTCAGGAGCAGACTTATATTGTGATGGTAAGCTGAATGGATTTAGAATACTTCCTTTCCCCTCTTAAAACTTTCTATGATGCCTACTGTTATTCCTTCTCCTTCGTCTGCTTCTCCAGCCTCCAATTAAAGACTGGAACAATTAGGTTTTATTTAATTGTAAGTTGGCTAATTGAATAGATATATAGACAGTTGAAAGCACTGGGATTCTCTACAGGGTCTTGTTTATCAGTGTCTAAATCTTGGTTAACAGCTTGCTACCGTTCCAAATATACAACTATTCATTTAAGTATTTATGTACAAAGCTTGTTTACCATGGCAACTGCTATATCAACTTGACATTTAGAGAAGTAATTTTATTCAGATATATTTATCTCTTTGTTAGGATTCATCCATAATTTATGGTATTTAAAGAGAAGTAACAACAAATTCTCAATATATGTTTCAACTTATATGTAAAAAGTACTTAACAATTTTCTAGTGTAATGTACATGACTAAAGGTTCTCACCAACCACAGAACTGGTCAAACAGCCAATTAAAGCAGTTGGAGAAAAGAATCATGGCAACCTTTAAATACTACTCAACCCATGGTTCTTCCTTAACAACGTTATTTACCTTACGCTTTGAATTTATAGCCTGACTACAATTTTGAAAAAAGAAATACAAACAGGAAAACACATGTATCACAGTAAAAAAAGTTTCTCCACTTATCTTTTTTCTACCATCTTGTCTTACCCTTTGAATTCTATAGTCAATAGCTTGTACATTCTGACTTCCCTCCAAAACTAATCCTGCTTTGTTCCAGACCTCTAGAAGAAACTAGTCCACATCTGAATGCATCTCAGCAGGAACAATATACTATTGACTTTTCTGATCTTTGTTTTAGGATCAAATGCCATGAAAGAGAGAGATTACATAACTGATTGGTTAAAGCGGTGCAAATTCACAGTGTATTATCTGACCTTGCCCTTCTTTCACTAAAAATCCTTTTTCATCTGCACATGTGGAAATGACCACACTTGTGAAGTCAGATGCTTTGTTTGGATATATAGATCATTGTCAAAGAAAAGAGCACCACCACACAAATACAGTTTGCAGAAATATAAACCTCAGTTTAGAAAAACAAAGCATAATTGCTGATCTATCTTTGATCAAACTGTTACACTGAATTTCAGTGACATCTGATTTGCTAGTGAAAACAGAAGATGAAGAATATACAGCCTTAGAACTGCCAAAATTAAGGCAAACCCCAAAGGGAGTTTGAAGGGTTAAAGAGAATAACTGCTACAGCAAGAATAACTACAATATGACTAGAAAGGAAACTGGATATAAGAAGATAGGTAATTACAGAAGGCAAGAAATAATTCAAGGCTGCAACATCATGAGAGTACAGTACCAGGAGAGATTAGAGGGAGAAAGAAATAAGACTGGTCATGAAGTATTGTATACACTGTTGAGTTTCCAATAGGGAATAATTCACTTATGTGATTCAACTCTTTCTCCCTCATCACAGTCAGACACTGCCCTGAGTTAAACAGAGGACAAAATTAAGAGATACTGCGAATTCTACAGTATCTTCTGTACCAGCAGCCACGATCCAGTCCCTCCTGCAGTAAATGAGTAATACTTATTAATGATAATAGTCATAATTAATATTAAACTCTTAGTGAAGGCTTATTATCTTCAAGTCCCATGAAGTAATTAACCAATTCATTAAGATTGCTAGTGCAAAAGCAAGGAATAAAGTTACACAGACACACACCCTGCAGGTCCAACATTTAATAATCTATTTCAAGAGTAAAAAAATTAACATTTATTTCTTAATATACTAATGATCTAGTCCTACACTTACATGGAAAAAATGTGAAGAACACCTTTTTCCAAGTTCTTTTCTCTTCAGAAGTTGCTGTTGGGTTGTACAATTTCAGCTGGGAAAGACTGTACAAGGATGCGTGTGTTCATTGAGACTAAAGTCTACCCTGCAGATCCTACCAAACAATGGCAAACCCATCAAGCTTTATAACAAGACAGAGATGGACACTGATCTATTTCTTATACACAGTCCTGATATATTTTTTTAATTCAGTGGACCAAATCTTAGGCAGTTATAAAACCACAACAATGACACAGTTACTAATTGGTCTCCAGTAAGAAGGAAAGTAACAAAACCAGTTGCAAGGTAACCATGTCCTAACTAGAACAGAAAGCAGTTTTCAATGCCTAAATTTTCAGGTCAATATTCTGTGTTCTTAAATTCCCTTTCCTTTAAGGAGACCCAGGCGGGTCACAATTTTTTCATTAAAATAGGTGGATATATTATTGATACTATTTGCTTTCAGGCAATTAGCAAGTGAAAAAGAAAATCAAGTAAAAACTTCATCCTTTCAGGGAAGATGGAAATCTATGTGAAGTTCAGAGTTCATGTAGACTTATTTTGCATAGTAGCAAATTACAATTTCTCTAAAAAGGCATGTGTCTCTTTTCTACTTTAGTTTGCCTAAAAACATTTTTTATGCTTTGACTAGCAAGAATTTTAGATCAGATTTGAGATCTTTCACTTCCATTGTTACATGAAAGTTTCAAATGCAACTTCATAGCTTGCATTTTACATCTTGATTTATGATGTCAGAAAAACCTAACTATACATTCTCTTATTT
>VZTU01022056.1:132984-147845 GCA_013400835.1 Zapornia atra | reverse complement strand
GGGGCCGTGCGGGCGGGCCGGGGCGAGCAGGGAGGCTCCTGTCGCTGAGGGGGCCCGGAGCGGGCGGGCGCCGGGAGCGCGGCGGGACTCCGGGCTCGGAGCGTTGCTTGCCCCAAGCTCCAGACAGAGCAGAGCCAGCAGCAACTGGCCACGCAATTCTGGAGATTAACCTTTATTTAAGACTGGATTCCAGCCCCATCGGAGCACTCGAGTTCAGCCACTTCTCTGCTGTTGTCCCCAGACTTAGTGTTACGTTTCTCTGCAGTTGCTTGGCCCGTCTATTTTTGTGGCAGTGCTCTCCTATTTATATACAGAAGGGCTGTAAGTAAAACCTTGGGGCTTTTACCACCTTCCAGGCATTGCCCTGTCCCTTCTCAGGCACCCGAACTGACCTTGCTTTGCTGGTTCTCCCGAGTTTACCTCGTAGTGATCAATAGATGTGTCTTAGCTTTAACCTTCTGCGCTGTTGCACTCTGATGATGCCTTGGTTCTTTCTGAACGTCACCTTCTCAATGTAGTTTTGATAGTGTGTGCACTCTTCATGCTCTGCTTTGAGCAGTTTCAGTACAACTGCCCAACGAACGAGGAGGGGAAATCCCCACACTTGGGTATGATGTTTAAATCCTCTGGTTGTGAGATCCACAGTGTTGTATTTAAACTCCGTCTACACAGAAGTGCTGGGCTTTCGAGGCATGATCACGTCCAGCTGTCTTCCAGCAGTAAGTCCATAACAGAACAGTTAACAGGCAGCCCTCACGAAAACAGGTTTTAAAAATACATCAGCCCAGTAATCCACATGGACTGGAGGAGGCTGGGGTGTCCTTTTCACTAGATTCCTACACTGCTTCATCCCACAGCTCCTATGCCGAAGATCACTGTCAGGACAGCAAAGTCCTGTTTCCTCCTTGGAGACCGCATGACTTTGTGGAGCCAAAGAAAAACAAACCTTGCTAAATTTAAGCCTAAAGCCAAACTTCAAGTTCTGATAGAACCAGGTTCACATCATGGCTGTTGCAGCTGTCTCCCTCCCGCCGTGCTTTCAGCTGGTTCAAATGTCTCTGAGGATGAAGAGCGTCAGCAGTCATAGTTCTATAGCACATGCTGATTCACTCACTGCTATTTAAGGTAGGCCATCCTTAGTAGCACTGACAAAACATCTTAGCATTCTCTTATTTTATTTTATTTTGCCTGCCTGTTATGGGCTTACCAAACAGAGTTTGGTACCTGGAATGCTGCACAAAGGACTCTGGAGCGGTTCAACGTGATGAAATGATCTCACAGAATTGATGTTCTTGAGAGATTTCCTTGAAGAAGTACAGAGGTGGATGAAAATGGCTAGAGGGAGGAAAAAAAGGCAACAGAAGTTTGAGGGAGGAGACCATAATGTATTACAAACAGTCCTGCTGTTTCAGTATTTCAGTATCTGGTTGTATTTTCAAAGGGCATTTCCAAACTAGTACAGGGCCAAGGAAGAATCCTCAACTCAGCTTCTTTCAAATAAAGCTTAAGAATTACTGTTCTGTTTTTGCAGGTTATCTTATGAATGAGCTGAGCAGATTGTTCATGAATTCTAGAGGGCACCTAGGTTGAAGCAATGGAGAGAATGGTACTAGTATGCATTTCCTTTTCAGACTATAAAAAGACATTGATTTCAGGGAAAAGACATGTTCTTTCTGACTGCAGACGTAGCAGCAAATGCAGGGGAGAACCTCTTAGCCAGTGCCTAAGCTCCCACTGACTCAGATCATTTGAAACCTTAGGGGGGGGTCTGCAAGCTGCCATCACACTAATTGTTCCTTGGCAATAGCTGGTACTTGTTCAGGTTTCACAGAACACAGGTTTTTGTGTTTTGTTTTACAAGCACTTCTCTTTGACTGATTTTGTTGGAGAACACCCACCACAAGGCTCTTTCTTAGAGGGTTTTGGTGCTTCTGCTTATTTGCCAAATCCACCTTCTCATGTACAACTTGCTTCGCAGGAGCGGTGGAGATGTCTCGTAAGAGCCCTTTTGCCTCCTGGCTCTGTGCTATGCTCCACTGCTTTGGGAGTTACATCCTTGCTGACCTGTTACTTGGAGAATCACCTATCGATTACTTCAGCAATAACTCCAGTGTCATCCTGGCCACAGCAGTCTGGTGAGTCTTTAGCATTTCACCTCATTGATGCAGCACGAGATGCTGCTGGCTGGGTACGAAACCATCTGGTGTGAAGGGAGGTGCGTGACACACATGTATTATCTTGCTGGGATTAACTGGGGAAGGAGAGGTGGGGCGAGGCAGTGTTTGAGTCTTTTGTACTTCTAGATCTAGTTTCCAGTTTCTCTGACCAGTTGCCCAGTGCTTTGAGTTGGGCCCAGTCCAAACACTGAGCATTTCTATTCATAGCTGCTGCAGCTGAGCTGGGGCCAAACCGCAAACCAGCGAGCACTGCACTGACCCCTCAGAGAGGAGAGGAGGGAAATACAGTGAAGATTTGGGGCAGTTCTCTTCATCGTGTTAGTGAAATGTGTGCAAATAAACCACAGTTAATCCAAGCTTAATTTCCTTGGTGTGTATGGGTCGTATGTGCTTTTGTATGGCAGAACCAGCACTTCCTTTTCCCCAACATAATTTAGGCTAATGCTACCGCACCCATAATCCTCTCTGTGTGTCTCAGATCAGGACAAGCAAACAGGTCCTTAACCTCTTTGTTGTTTTGTTCCAGGTATTTGATATTCTTCTGTCCCATGAACGTCTTCTACAAGTGTGTTAGCTTCCTACCTATGAAGCTCATCTTTGTGGCAATGAAAGAGGTGGTGAGAGTTCGCAAAATCGCCGCTGGGGTCCACCACGCTCACCACCGCTACCACCACGGGTGGTTCATTATGATGGCTACTGGATGGGTCAAAGGTGAGATACTGGGAATGCAGCAGGGAGGCACCCAAGGATCTGGGAGTGAAGTTTTAGGTGACCACATCCCTGAGCGCTGACCAGCAGTCAGGTTTCCAGCAGTCAGGTTCCCTGGGTATTTATTTATCCATCGTGGCAGGATGGCCGTCAGATGAGTCACCGTTTAACTTTAATGGAGGCACCAAGAACTGGAGTCGCTATGAAATATGGGTGTAGAGTTCAGAAACTCTTTATTCTTTCTCCTGTGTTCTATCCATTCTGGCTTTGCCTCTATCCTTCTGTCAGTGATGAAATAGCTCCATCAGTTTTCCTTTAGCTTTTATCTGGAGCAAGTGTTTATCATCAGTAAATGTAACAGAGGCGAATGTCCCCTCCCTGCCCCAGGAAATGCTTTATGGATAAAGTCTAGAGAGCGTTTGTCCTGCTCTAGGCAAACTTCTTTTAAATTTGGGAAGGATGTCAGGAACCTTTTGTTCCCCTGAAGTTGTCCTTATCCCTTGGGGGTGTAGGAAAACCAGCAGAGCTCTCTTCTGGTGTGCATCTATTTGTTCACTTCCACTGTTTCACAGGCTCGGGTGTTGCCCTGATGTCTAACATTGAGCAACTGCTGCGTGGGGTCTGGAAGCCAGAAACAAATGAAATTCTTCATATGTCCTTGTAAGTAGGTAGCCTGAGAATTCTCTTGTCAGACCAAAAATGGAATTTAAAGACCTATTTGACCTGATGCTAAAGATGGAAACCTCCTAGAAAATGTCTGTCTCTTTTCCCCTCTCTTCTAGCCCTACGAAGGCCAGCCTGTACGGCACAATCCTCTTCACTCTGCAGCAGACTCACTGGCTCCCCATCTCTGAAGCCAACCTCATCTTCTTTTTCACCATGTTCATGATAGTTTGCAAGGTAAGTGTACAGCAGGTTTGCAGCTAATGAATCTACAGAACCAGAGAAAGAGTGCAGGCCTAACCAGGGGGTGTTCACCTTCCTATAACACCACTGAAGGCCCTGGGCAGTCATCCCAGGGGAGATCTGCTCAGGGAATGACTGGCTAAGTTCCCCATCAAACAGGTAGGAGATCTTTGTGACGTAGCCTTGAGTAGTAGGGACTTTTATCTGGGTTAAGTGGAATGCACCTTACTTGTTAGTATTTCACACCTGGGGTATGTGATCTTTAACTCTCAGTATTCACTATTGCCTGGCAGGTTTTCATGACAGCAACTCACTCTCACGCCTCACCTTTTGCTCCAGTGGAAAACTTCATCTGCCCAGTTTTCTTTGGCTCTGTTTCCAGTGGACACGCTAATCATCACCACGATCAGCACGGGGCCTCCCATGAGGTTTCCCATCCTCCGCCGCCTCCTGCAAAGTCAAAAGAGGAGCTAAATGAAGGCACAAGGAAACGGAAAGCAAAAAAAGCAGAATAAAAAAGCAACCACACAGTAAATAGGCCAAGAAAATTCTTCCAGAGCTGAGCCTCAAAGCCACCTGTGACCTCCTTTATCCTCCAGCCCTTCTGACTCGAGGGTGGAAGCCAGGATACTGCCAGGCGGGTCCCTGAATTTCATTTGTGCTCTGTGTGCTGCTGCTTGCTTCTCAATCTCTGTCTCTCTATTCTTACCATATTTTCAGGGATTTGTAGCTTTGTGCAGGGTGGTAAGTGGATGCTGCTTCCCAAGCTGTCAGCAGTTATGATGCAGCATTTTTCACTTGACCTGAAATCTTTCCCTGAGTTTATTTATGAATGAAGGTAACAGTGTGTGCTCATGCAACTCCAGAGTTTTCACTGACCTTTTAGATGTCTGCCAAAACAACAAACTGTTTAGACACAAAGTGGAAATTGGATTTCATACTCAAGGAACTTGAATGGTCTCTCTTTAGCATGATGGATTTTTTTCTAGCTCCCACATCTGCCATATCTCCAATTAATGTGACATTTCATATGCAGTAAGGACATCCACTCTGGTGTCCTGGCCAAACACTGGTTCTCTCACCCAAGTTCCCTCTGATTCTTAATGTCTAGAACACTGTCACTTTCTTAACCATGTCTGTGTTTGCAAGAGCTTTGAAGCTGTGAAATGCTGAGTGCTGTGTATCAGTATCGTTACTATCCTAAACTGTTGTGTAGCATGGCTGCACCTTGTTAATCACTGTGTGTCCCACCTCAAACCTGATGTATTTAACTAGGAAGAAGCATGGCTCTGGTTTGTTTGTAATACTGTGGGATAGAGGAAGGGTGTGTGAGTGTAAGTATTTATTATATTTATTTATAAATCCCAGGGCACCTAATTCAGGAACCTGGAACTGGCTATTTTAAAACCTTGTGTCTTTATACAGAGAATTGGATAATTCTAAGTGTGGTCCTAAGCCCACAGCTACCTACTGTTTTGTGCTTGGAGCAGTGGTTTTGGGGTGCTCCAGGTCTGAATGCTCTCCCTGGATGTAGGAAGGGACATCTCCTACATCCTTAAATTCAGATATAAAGGCTGAAGAAGTGGATTTCACACCAGCTGAATAAAATAACTTTAAAGGACTGATAAAAGCACGCCAACTAAAGATACTGATCATCCTTTGTAGCCCCTTTTCGGCCCCATTACTGGTCTGAAAGCAGCTTGTGCCCAGTGAAGTAGAATCTGAAATGCCCTGCATGGCTCAGGAAGGAGTCTGTCAGCTTGTTCATGTGCTGCTTAGCAAATACCAGCTTTTAGACTAGGTTTAAGCTGTTCTTGTCACTGATTTTGTTCTAAAAGTGCAATCGGAAGTATTGCACCCAAAAGAGCAGAACTCGTTCTGAGGTTTTCTTAATCACCAAGGGATCGCTGTGGAGAAGATGGCATGTGTGGGGATGTGGCACTGGGAGTTCAGTTAAGGAGCACATTGCCATCTGTAGCAATAAAGTTTGTTGTGGTCATCTTGCAACTGGGAATATAAACAGGAGGGTTTAAGAAAAGCCCGGGGTTTTTTTTTGCATGTCCCTGTTCAAAACTGAAATCAATGGTTAATTAAAAATTAAAAAATCATTGTATGCAACCAGATGAAAGCCAATACAAAAGGTCAAACAATTTGTGGGCTTGGGTTTTGACAGTGCCTTAATTCTGTGAGCTTCCCTCCCCTTTGGCAGAAAAGATGAATTCCACCTGACAGCTCGACTCTGCTTTTGCAGATACTGGGCTACTGAAACCTGATGTATCACTAGCATGCACAAGACTCTAAATGTTTTGTGGGATGTCTAATTCAATGGGAATTTTGTTTTATAAAAGCCATCAACAAATAAAAGTTGTGAAGTGACTCTGTCACTGGAGGCAACACGTGTGTTTCTTTTACTCTCACCAATCTCGGAAGCCACACACCCCTCAACCTACTTGAAGTCTCTTTGACCCAATGACAGCATGATTCTGCCTGAAGAGAGAGAGATCAGGCTTTGATATGTCCTGCTGGTTTGCCTGAGTGTGTTATAAATACATGGAAGCAACAGGGTATATGGAGTTTGGGTATTTCTATTTAGAACTGGAATAAACCAGAATGCTTTGAGCAAGTGTGGCTTTTTATTTAGCGTGGCACATTAGCTGCTGCCCTGCGTTCTACATGCCAGAGCCCTTGCTCCAGTGTCTTTTGGATGAAGTCAAATCAGAGCTGCTAACTGAGGACAGGAGAAATACTCCAAGAGATGTGAAAATTAGGTCTCTGTCCCCTTCAACACACTTTGCTCAGGACCTGGACAAAACAAGAAGAGCAGGCTGATGAGAGTTGTTGGTATTTCAAGGGCTTTGGAAAATCCTGTGACATCTCAGGAGTCCCGTGCTGTGCTGGCCATCCCCAGCTCCAAACTCCACTGCAGCACAGGGGAGGAGAGAAGCATGCCAGGGCTTAGACTGCCATGGGACAGACGTCATTCCCTGCAAAGATGTTCTGATCTGTTAACTCCTGATAATAACTGGTGAGATGTACCTAAATTTAGCAATAGGTCTAATCCTCAAAGAGGCCCCAGTTGCCTGATGGAAAAAGCAAAGTGTCTGGGGTGCTGCACTCAGCATTTCTCACTGAGTGACAGGTTGCCCTTGCCTGTCACACAGAGCGAGCCAAACCCAGCTTCTTCATCGCTGCAGACCAGCTTCACTCACTGGGAAAGCACTACAGCCCTGCCTGTGTTTACAGAAAGCCAAGCCCATTTTATAGTAAACATCAGTAATTCTTCACAGGAAAGTAAAAAAAAAGACTTTCTATACTCCAGAGCTTACGTGAGGAAGGGCAAAGCCAATGCAACAGGATGCCAAGGCAGAGCAACACCCATTCTTGTTTTCCCCTTCTCCTTTCATTATTAACTGCATTTTGCCCAAAGAATAACCAAATTACAGAATCCAGCTAAGCAGAAAGACCCAGAAGAGAAAGATGGCTGTTACCTTGGTCATCTCCTGAGCAACAGAGAAATTGTTCCTTTAAACACTTGCCAGGTGAATCGTTGCCAAGTACCTGCTGCTTTTTCCTGCAGCCTGTTTCATAGCTGTGTGGAGGTTTAAAGGTGTAAAGCACTAGACCAGGGCACTGTGTACAGGTGTACAGTACACACGATGCAGAGAAGCATTAGAAATTGCAGCTTCAGGAGCACATACTTATTTGGGCCCTTAGCTACAATTCCCTGCTTTACAGTCTTTAAAGACCTGTCCAACTGCTGCAAGACACAAGGCTGAAGATTACATGGAAGGTGGGGTTGGTACAGCATGGTGTTTCTGACAGCCTTAGATAGCAGCTTTTTGCTGCAGCAAGGATTTTTTTTCTCAAGATATTTTAGTTATTTGTCAGAATAGTGAGAAACCAGAATTATCTATAAAAGATTTTCCAGAAAGCTCACAAAGATCGTTTGCATCTAGTATGAGCTTCTTCCATCTTTCCTAGGAATGCAGGACACTAGCAAGGTAAGCTATNTTCAGGAGCACATACTTATTTGGGACCTTAGCTACAGTTCCCTGCTTTACAGGGACACTAGCAAGGTAAGCTACCAGCATGGAGAAAACACCTGGTGAGGTCATGCTGCACACAGCAGGTTGGTATTTGCCTCTTTAGGATGCTCTTACTATAGGCCCCAAGGAGATCTGGCTTGTCCCATGGCCCATCCAATGTAAGGAAAGGCCAGTTAAAGGGGTTTGGATTTCATCAGACACCAACAGTGTAGTTCTTACTTGGTAACACCCACAAAATCACCTCCCAGCTAAGAATTTAATCCTGTGGTCTGTAAAGGCAGCAGGCTGTGAGCAAGCTGCTGGGGGACGATGGCTCACAGAACAGACGGTGAGCTCCCTGTCACCCAGAGCCCACGCTGCCACCTGACTCACAGTTGCTACTCACTTCACCTCTGTGATGACATTTCTGACAAAAAAGAGATGTCAATAGTGCTAAGATCAACTTTCCTGGAGTCTGGTCTCCCTTTCACACTCCTGCACTCACACCTCTTATCAGCCCCAGAGAAACCCCACTGCTAATATTTCCTACCACGACACCATCTGTTCCCTTTATGTTCCAAAAGGGAGTTTGGGGAGGGCATTCTTTTCAGAGAGCATGCAAATGTAAGATTTTTAGGAAGAATGGTGAGAGAGAGTGATTTCATCTTAGCTTTAGGGTACAGGTAGACAAGGAATGCAGGAAAACAGGTCTGCTATGTTCAGAGGCTTGAAAATTTTTATAGCCTGAGGAAACCCCTGGAAAAGATTTGGTTGGTTGGGTTTGTTTGATTTTCGTCTGCAAATTACAGAAAGCTCACCAGAAACACACACACACTGTTCCTGCAGAAAGCAAGCTGCTGCTTTCCCAATTAGCACAGCCCCTGGTGCTTCTCAATTGAGCCAGCAGATCTTGATGTTCCAAAAAAAGATCTGCTAGTTGGGGACTTCTGGTCCCACAGCAACCAACTGCTTGAATCAGTGAGTGCACCAATTTTCTTAGATTTGTTAGCCACAAGGATTGGTGTAATCAGTAAGAATGACAGGTATATGCCATGTGAGATGCATCCAGCACATCACACATTGCAACACCTTGAAGAACTGTCTGAAAATCCATGAGTTTACAGTCCTAATGTTGGCTTAAATTAGATTTAGACTAATGTAGGCTAAACCCTAGCATCAGCTCTCTGCAATGTTTGTCTCAAGGTAAGATGCTTTGTCTCCCTGCCTGTTTGATTTATGACAGATTAGGATGGCAGTTAATCTCTTCTTCTTTGGCTAAATGACTGTGGGGATTAATCAAGCATTGTCTGCCCACAAATACAGATTCCTAATTTTTCTTTAATTGTTCCTCTCTTTGCCAGAGGAATACAGAGTGAGTACAGACAAGGATAGACACCAGCCTCTTCAATCCAAAGATGGTTATTTCCTTACTTGTTCCCAGCTTTCTGGAGAGAGGCACCTTAGACTCTGTTCAGTGCCATTAGTCATCTCCTCACTAATGAGCAGTCTCTGCTGAGCAGAACTCAGGGAGTCCAGATCGCAGAGTGAGCTCCAGCCCAGATACAGGCTGGGATCTTCTCTGTGGGAGGATGGTTCCTCTGCCTTTCCCGCCCTCCAAGCTTGTCCACATCTTCATAAGTTCAGTTTTTTCAGGTAAGTCAGTCAGCAGGGGAAGGGGCCATAAAAATTTCACAGGCTTGACTCGATGAAAAGATCCCCTGGGGGTAGAATTGCCTTTTATTGTGGCTATTTATCGCTGCAGAGATGGCCAGCGGTGTGGCTGAGAGGTCTTAAAACAGGATGCTGGATCTGCTGCAGTAAGATGTAAGGAATACATTTTTCTGGATGGATGCTGCTGTGTTGTATTCTATAACCAGGCAATCCAGAGTTTTCAGGTCCAGAGTTTTCATATTAGCAAATAAGCCCAAAGCCTGACAAGCCAGCACCTCACCTTGATTTTGAATACCTCAGCATCTCCTGCAGAGTCCCCGTGATTAGAAGTGCACTCAGAAGGTCTACAGGACAAGTGAGGTGGCTTTCAATAGTAATTATCCTGCCTGAGCAGCTTCATTAATTGGCTAGCTGATGGGGCTGGGATGTCAGTAACTGCCAGCAGCCCCTAAAAGACAAAAGAAGCCCTGGCAGGCACACAGATACAGCCCAGCCCTGAACTGAGCGTCTCTTCAGAGCAGGAGATAAGAGGGGATGTGTGTACTAACAAGCAGATAGAAGAGGCAGATGGAGATACACATAAGGAAAGAAGCTCTTGCTCTGAGCTTGCTTCCTGCCCAAGGAATAAATACAAACTCCCCATGCAAAGAACCAGAAATGAAATGCATAGCAACCACCAGGGATCACACTGCAAGCTGATACCTGTTCCATGCTGCTGCCCTACTCACGGCCCTCCAATCGCCCCTGCTAACCACTGAAAGCTCCCACAGCAGCAGCCCACCTCTTTCCTTGAAGCACTTTGGTGACAGCTCCAAAGAGAAACCCACACCCAGAACTGAGCCTTCCAGAAGGGGAGAGGAGATTGAGACACCTGCAGAACTGCCAGGTTGTTTTGGTTTTAAAAAGGGAGAAAGAAGGTTTTGCTGAACAAAGAGAATATATATATGCAGTCCCAGGAGGCATAATTGAAGCCACAAATAAGCAAACAAGCAATTAAGTACCTGTGTAAGCTTTGCCTGATTTCCCCTGAGACATTTCAGCCAGCAACGGAGAGGCAGAGACCCCAAGAGCCTCACCACAGTGTTAGTGCACCCAAGAACTCACCATCACTGAGCTCCCTGCAGCTCACACCTCTGGTAGCAGCACCATATCACGTCCACCCACAGCACTAGTATGCACTCTCTCAGGCAGTGCCCTCCTCAGATAAAACCATTAGTCAGCCATGAAGGTCTGACTACTCCCTCTCTCTCTGATGCATGACCCAGGTGCTTTCATATTCCTCAGAGAGGTTGAGGATTCCAACAAACAAACTGAGCAAGGGACAGAGTGTGCTGTTAGGAAAAGAGGACAGTTTGGACAGTGAAGCAAAATAGCTGCTGAGTAACCTTAAAGCAAAATTGCAAGCCATCAACTCAAACACCTCAAAGAAGACTTTGGGAACCCTCAGTGGAAGGAGTAACAAATACCTGAAGCAACTCTGTGAGCAGATCAGTGCAGGTTTTAGAGGATCTTCAATACTGAGGACAGATCAGCGAGGAGCCGGGGCGACGTCTGCAGGAGCTGGGCCACTACACAGCTCTGAGCCTGAAGAACTGAGGGTTTTTCTGTGGGAGACAATTTATTAGACAACATTTGTCACTGTATGAGACAGAACAATGATAAAACCCACACAATCCTCATCCTTTATGGGCCACCAGGCTGTGGAAAAACAGCTGTGATGTGAAAACTATCTGAGGGGGTGAAAGCTGGTTTAGGGAAAGAGAGGGGAGCTGTGACTCACTTGCTGGGGCCATCCCAGCTCAGGTCTGCTGAGGGACATGTGTCTCCAAGTGTGTTTAGTGTTTGATTCACCACCACCTCCAGCCCAGACCCAAGAGCCTTGCAGTGACTTAGTCTTGTTGTTTCCTGCTGTACACAGGGACTACGTCTAAATACAGCCAAACCCAGTCAAAGCTCCCAGTTCCTTGAGTCTGTGAGTGTGTTCATACATATATTTAGCAGACATAACATTCCTCCCATACCTGGCAGCCTATCTCAAACAGTGTCTTGAAGGGAGATGTTCTGGGATTACTTGGAAAAGGAAATCGATCTCCATGGCTTACCCAGAGTCTGAGCTGACATTGCCATGTGTGTGTGCTGCCTGGCATTCCCTGAGACAGCATCTAGCACTGTGAAAGCAAACAGATTAACCCACAAGCCATGTCTCAACTCCACTGTTCTGGTTACTCCTGGGTAGCCCCTCAGCCACTCTGGTTCTCTGGTACTGTTCCAAAACTGAGGAAGTCAAGTGAATTGACATTTCATTTGCTTAATGCTGGAGGAATTAAGGAGCTAAAATAGTATGTGCTGAGTAAGGACTGGGCAAGAGGGTTACACAGTGCTCTGCAGAGGCATGCTTCATGCCTACAGCCACAGGTAGAACTGCAATCTATCAGCACAGCACCAATAACTGCTGTGAGAAAGAAGCTTGGGAAAGGGAGCCCTCCATTTCCTCAGCAAATGAGTCCTGATTCCACTGCTCATGGCTCAATCCTTCTATTTCCTTCCTCCCCACAGAAAAGCACATTTTATCTCAGTCTTTTCAGAATAACTGCATCCTCAGGGCTAATGTTCTCTACTCTGTCTTTCTGGAGGGAATATGAACTGCATCAGCTGCAAACCAATCACCTCTGGAATCGAGCATGCTGTTGATGACTGCCATGTGTACCAAATGCATCAGTTTATTTCTGTTCCTGGCTGGATACAGCTGGCTCAGTTCATTATACACCACATATCCCATAAAATACAGCTACAGTAGCTAACACAGGCCCACCACAGTCACGTTCTAAGATACTTCTTTGTCTCTGCCCTCTTAGGAGTGAGTATAACATACACAGAAATGTTGGCCAGGCTTCTTTTTTCCCTGCCTTCTTACCCAGAGGCAATCAGGAAGCTGTGCCAGCGGTGTCTAAGCTGGTGCAGCATCTGTCCCTACCCTGTTGTCGCTCCATTGTGTGGATCCAGATTCCTCAAAGGTAGGATTAGTCCTGGGGACAGATCCAGCCCAAGGAAATCACTAATCATCCATCTGCTGTGAACGTAATAAATAAACAGAGCAAGGAGGAGAGAAGCTCTGTCTGCAGAAATGCAGCCTGGCCTGGGAGCTCACCCAAAGGCAGGATAAAGGGCTGTTTGCCTCAGTCACACACCAGTCCCCCTCGTAGCCGCCCCAGCAAATGAGGATAAAGTGGGTCACTTTGTCGTCAGGACAACAAAGGCACACACTGACCTAGATATGTCTGAGGGAACCTAATCTTGCTCTCAGCACAGACTACGGGGTTCAGACAGTACAGGGGGGGTGGTCCCAGCTGGGGAAGCAATCTGGAAATGTCTTGTCTCTGCCTGTGGTGCCACGGACAGCCCCCCTCTCTGTGTCTGCTGGCAGATGCCACAGTGAGGGTGCTCAGCTCTGGTTACTGGCTGCTGGTGGCAGGTTCCCAGGATGGCTGGATGTTTGTCTGAACACAGAAGTTTGTGAGATGCCACACACCCTTCCTGGGCACTCCAGTGAGCCTCCTCCACTCCCTTGGGCACAAGTGCTTCCTTTGGAAGGTCACAGGAGCCACCACGGAGAGCAGTGGGCACTCAGTGGACCTGAAGATTCCCTGCAGCATCTCTGGGACTTGAGGTTTGCTCAGCAGCAACATGGGATGTGCTATTATAAGGTGGTAAAACCATCACTAGTCAGTTACTGCCCTGCCAGGGAAGATCCAACTGAGAGGATTCCCAGCTACCCAAGAGAATGCCCAAATCCCAGATGAAGCTGTTCAGACTGACAGGCAGCAATCTATTCTCAGCACCTAGGTATGACTTTAAAGCGTCCTTACATTCAGACAGACAGCATCAACGCCTTGATAGGGTAAGGGAATAAGTGCTGGTGACACTGCTCTGACACCAACCTAAGTCACAGGAGTTATCTATCTACAGCTCCTGACTGCTCATTTTGCCAGCGCGAGCTGGATGACACAAATCAGTGAAGAGAAAGAGACCTCACAAGTTAACTACAGCAACAGAAGGGATAAATGGGGCCAGCTTGGGGGAATGAAGTAAGGTGAAAAAAAGGTGATGGTGGAGGCCAGATCAATGCTGTTACTCTTTTACAAGCTAGAGGCTTTATTTCGTGACACCTCCCACCCTCCTTCCAGGAACACTCCTACAAAAGTCTGTATTTCTTACCACTATTCTTAAGCACCAAATAACCACTGAATACTCCTAAGGCATCTTCACCTGAACCTGTATTTACCAGCATAGCAATCCAATCCTAACCATCCATTTTCAGCCCCCAGCTCTCCTAAAAGGTATCTGCTGTGCTTGCTCCTCAAAAGGTAAGCATGCAGGGACGCCAGATCGGTCCATCAGTCTGGGATGCTGCAAGCAGTGAGCAATCATGAAATGGCAGCAACAAGAAGAAAGTCTGTGCTCCTTCTCTTATCACAGAGGCTTGTGGCACCCTTTGCGTTGTAAGGGGGGAAACATGCCATACAACAACAGCGTCTGCAAGTGTCAGAACAGAGCTGGACACTGAATCCAGAGGCATCGTGCCAGCACTGCGACAGGAAGCTGCGATTGCAAGACTACAGGTGGGGCTTTCCAGAGGAAAATAGTCTGGGTTCAAATATCAGCTGCGAGTTTAAGGGCAAAGCAAGAAAGGTAACACTCTATTATGTAAATCACCCATAATGCCCTAAGGGGAAATGAGGCGGTTGGCCTAATTTTCCCCCCTCTCCTCCTTGCTCTTCACATGACCCGGTCTTACCGAGTTCAAATCGTCTGATGACGAGGGACCGCCTGAGGAAAGTGGCACATTTTCAGTCTGACCCTGCTACACAGGAACTGCTTTATTCCAGGCTGGTTTCCACAGGGGCCGTGCTGGCCGTACAGCCTCCACACACAGCTGCTGACGGGCTCCCACCCCCGGCAGACGGGTTTGACGCAATGACACAAGTCGGCTACATCATTCACAAGTTTCACTGTCCTAAGACAAGCCCTCCTCGGTGTAACCCACTCCAACGCACACAGTAAAATCTAGAAAGCCACAGAGGACTCAAGCAAGCGACGGGACAAGCAAGGAAATCCTTCCGGGGGCCAGCTAGCTCGCTCAAGTCTGCACGGAGGTGCCAGAAGCCAAGTTGGCCCGGACAAACCGGGGCAAAGGCCCAGGGCTGAGCCGGCGGGTTTCTCTCCGTGCTGCTTCTGCCTTAGCCCCTCCGAATCCTCCAGAACACTCACCATCGCTGAAGGCTCCCTCGCTCGGTTACTCCGAGCCCGGCACGCAGTAAGGGCTTCTGCCGGAGCAATAACCCGACAGACCCGCGTCGCCCGGCCGCACCAAAGC
>VZTU01022056.1:120198-132193 GCA_013400835.1 Zapornia atra | reverse complement strand
TTGGGGCACCCCCTCCCCGATGCCGTGCCCCTCTGCCTAGCCCGCTGGCCGCCTCCCTCCCTGGGGGGCCCGCTCCCCTCTCCCCGGGACCGCCCCCCGTGCCCTGCCATCCTCCGGCACTGTGAGCCCCGCCTTCCCCAGTACGGCGGTGCCCCACCGGGGGCCTTCCTCAGGGCTGGCACCGTGTACCTCCCCCCGGGGCCCGTTCCTACCTCCTTCGGTGTCGCAGGGTGCCCCAAGTCCTGTTCCCCCTTTCGGGGCCTCACCCACGTCCTCCCCCGCAGGTGGAGGATGCGCTTTCCTACCTGGACCAGGTGAAGATCCGCTTTGGCAGTGACCCTGCCACCTACAACGGCTTCCTGGAGATCATGAAAGAGTTCAAGAGCCAGAGGTAAAGCCCAGGCACTGTGCCCCAGGGCTGCTCCGGGCAGCTCCCCAGCCTGCACGGGGGTCCCACAGCCTTCACATCTTCTCTCCATCTCTGCTCAGACACCCTGCCAACCCAGCAGTGCAGTCCCTAGACACTGGAAGTGGGGGGGTCTTTGCCTTCCAGTCACTTTCCAGAGGCAAAATTAATCCAAAAAGGCCAATCTGTTCCTACTCCCCACTCTGAAATGCAGATCTGGAAAATAAGCAAAGCAGCCTGAGTGCAGAGCCTGTCTGTGCCCTGCCTTTCCTGGGCTTAACTTGTATTTCTGATCTGAACACCAATAACAAACTCTTCTCCATTTTTAGCATTGACACACCTGGAGTAATCCGACGCGTTTCACAGCTTTTCCATGAGCATCCTGACCTCATCGTAGGATTCAATGCTTTCCTCCCTCTGGGCTACAGGATAGAAATTCCAAAGAATGGGAAGTTAAGTATACAGTCACCTCTGAACAGTCAGGTAGGTTATAGACATCGTGTTCTCTAAATAGATTCTGGTATGTCTGTCACTGTGTGGATCTCTTGCACAGCTCAGGCTGTGGGGATTTACACATATTGCATGTTGCTGAAGTTTTTGTGTGGTTTTCAAAGTCTGTGATCATGGGCATAATATAAATGCACATATTTATTCTCCAGCCAGCTGTTTAGCTTACACAGGAGTGATATTCCCACATGAAATGCTACTTTATATCCTGTGGGCAGATGTGAGCCCTGAAATTATAATTGGCTTGACACATTTATTCTCATTTGTGGTGTGTGTAGTGACAGATTTTAAAGAGAGATCCTGGAAGAATCACATTTCCAGTCTTCTGCAGGGAAAACAAGGGGATGCATTTCAGCACAGGCAGGAAGAATGTGTGAGGGATCACTGTGCACTTGCTGACATCCAGCAGCAAGGGACTGCTGCTGTAACACCAAGGGATACACCCTGCTCTGCGCTGGTGGAGACTGAGCCATTACCTGGATTCTGCTGATAAACCTGTGGTTTCATTAGCAGCAGGAAAGATCTTTTAGATCTCACTTCCCTTGGATCTCTGGTGCTTAGAAATGTCAGGTCTTTGAGAGCCTGACCTTTTAATGTGCTTTTTAGAACTGACAGTTCCTCTGAAACAAACCCGTGGTAACAGGAGCTGTGGTGTTTGGTCCACCTGCACAGCGGATAACACAGTGACAGTCAAACCCCCCAACAGAGCTTACAGGATTTATTTAACTGGTGGTAATAACTAATGGTTATTAGTATTAAATAATGGTTATTACCATTATTTAACTGATGGTTTAATAAACCAGGCAGGGAAAGGTATTGGCTGATTAAACCTACCTTTCTTTCTTCACGTGGTAATCTCTTTTCACTAAACCTCTGGAACATCCTGTTGCTGGACCCTTGAACTTGCACCTCTGTTTCTCTACCAGTCACTGTCCTTTGTGTCTTATGCCACTAGGTGCCCTCGGAGCCGGTCCCCAGCGCTCTCCCTGGCAGCGGGCTCCTGCTGCATTACTCCCAGGAGAACTCACACAATCACAGCGACTGCTCGGAGGAGTTTAGGCAGCAGCTTCCCTACAAAGAAGATAAAGCCCAAATTCCTTTGGAGTCTGATTCTGTGGAGTTCAATAATGCCATCAGCTATGTGAATAAGATCAAAACCCGTTTCCTTGACCATCCAGAAATTTACAGATCCTTTTTAGAGATTCTTCATACTTACCAGGTAAAAAGCCTTCCACATAAGAGACCTTGGGTTTGCAGTGTAGCTGTTGCCAAATGAAATGTCCACCTATTGACCAGGGTTATACAGTTCCCAGTACTAACCTTTGCCCAGTAAGTGCCTCCTAGATACTCACCTCAGCTGACAAAAGTGTGAAACTTGTAGAACTTTCCAGAATCTGAGGAGTAAAGGGGTGGTGTCTGGATCTGTCTTTGCCAGCTGTCAGTTGATTTATTGATACTCTGTGAGAAGAGATACACAGAGGTTCCACGAGGGTTATCCCAAGGCTGTCTAGCAGGCAGGTTTTGGCTGAGCTGCTGAGTTTTCTTTCCTACTGAGGTATGGTTTTGACTGTGTTTAACAACCCTGCATATCTCTTTTAGAAAGAACAGCTGAACACTAAAGGACGACCCTTCCGAGGCATGTCAGAGGAAGAAGTGTTTACTGAAGTAGCAAACCTGTTCAGGGGACAGGAGGATCTGCTGTCGGAGTTTGGACAGTTCCTCCCAGAGGCTAAAAGGTCTTTGGTATGTGTGTGCCTAGAACAAGGCAGCATATTGAGTAGTCTCTGTGTGTCAAATACATAAAGGTGCTTTAGGAATGAGAAACATTACAGAAAAACATGCAGCAAGTAGCTGAAGTTTGCTCCTTTTCTCTGGGACTTTGCAGAACAGGTGACTTAACTACATGCTCCGTGGCCTGTTCACATGTCTGAGACTCTTTATTTGTGCCAGTTGAGAAGTGAACATCAAAATCATAATTTCTTTACTTCAGTTCACAGGAAATGGACCATGTGAAGTAAACAGTGTCCAAAAAACTGAGCATGAGAAGAACCTGGAACACAGCAAAAAGCGATCCAGGCCGCTGCTCTTGCGCCCTGTTTCTGGCCCAGCAAAGGTATCTGTTAGCAAGGAAAAGCTTAGTAGCCCCTGATATTGCTGGTTGTGTTTAATTAGCTGCTTAAAGTTGTAATGAGTAACATCTCTGGGGTGTGCAGGTGTTGAGTAGGAGAACCGACACTTACAAGTTATTTAAAGAAACAAGAATTGCTGTATAAAAGGGGAATATTTAAAGTATGCTTAACCGTGTGTGGCAGTGTGGTGAGCAGTAAATATTCTGTCCTGAGATTGGCCCTGGAAAGGGTGAATTTATTGCTGCTACAACTGACTCTGTCTTTGGAATTCTCTCTCAAGTCATCCCGTTGTTCATTGCATCTTCTTAGCTGGGAGGCACTTGGTAGAGGCTGGTGTGGAGGACTCCACACAGCAGCTCTAGGTCTGGGAAATAGGGAGTTTCAGCCGTGGCAGAGAGCTGTGATGTGTTGGCCAAGTGGCATTTGAGAGCATTTGAGTCATGAAGCTTAAGTGTCACTGCTTGTACCTTTCACAGAAGAAGATGAAGCTGCGAGGTACCAAAGACCTGTCAGTGGCGACGGTGGGGAAATACGGGACGCTGCAGGAGTTCTCCTTCTTCGACAAGGTCAGTAGTCCTGCCCTCGCTTTCTGCAGACTTATTTTTACCCATTGGTATGGTTATTACTCGGTTGGTTTCCTGTACAGTCTGGGTGTCAGCAGTTAGGAGCTGCCTCACCTCTCATGGCATAAAGACAGACCAAGAAAAGAGAAAATAGGTGGGTTTAGAAGACTAGAAACTGATAATTAACCTTGTCCTGACCACTTGTCTCTTAGAGACAGGCTTTTGTCTACTTTTCAGTGACATTTCCTCATACAACCATCTGGAGTTACTAGATGATTGCTTGAAACTTGGGATTTTCATGCCTATTCACTTTTTCTGTTGTGATGCAGACAGAAGTTTGTAACATTGCTGAGGCTGCTTAGAGTATGAACTATGTAGAAGTGGGGTTCAGGCAATCCTATCACTTCTCTCTGAACTCTGCTTTAGGTGCGTAGAGTGCTGAAGAGTCAGGAAGTCTATGAAAATTTCCTCCGTTGCATCGCTCTCTTCAACCAGGAGTTGGTCTCTGGCTCTGAGTTGCTCCAGCTAGTTACCCCTTTTTTAGGGTAAGTTACTCAGTCACTGGGGACAGAGAATCTCATGAATTCTGGAGGATGATCTCTGTTCACACCACCTATTCTAATCTCTCAAAATGCAATGCAGATATAAATAGGAAATCTTGGGGCAGAGCTGTGGAAGGATTAATAGTTTGAGCTCTGACCAGAGCCTCTTGTGCCAGTTGGGTTCAAAAAATCAGAGAGAATGGTAACAGGTAAAATGGTGGTGGGTTTCTCTCTGCAATGCTGAGTTTGTTTGGACTTTCTCCCTCGCTTTAGCCACCCTAGAACCACCAGAGTGAAATAACAAAATGCTCTTCCTTGTGTTTTTGAAGGAAATTTCCAGAACTCTTTGCACAGTTCAAGTCCTTTCTTGGTGTGAAAGAACTTTCATTTGCTTCTCCACTGAGTGACCGGTCTGGGGATGGAATGAGTCGGGAGATTGATTACGCTTCCTGCAAACGCATAGGATCCAGTTACCGGGCTCTCCCAAAAACCTACCAGCAGCCAAAGTGCAGTGGAAGAACAGCCATTTGCAAGGAGGTACCTTGGGATCAACCTATCCAGTCCCTGAACACACAACACACTTAGAGAAGTCATTAGTTCTACAGCTTCTGTCTGTGGATTCCCCTCTGTAACGCTGAGTAGCTGGTAGCTTTAACCTCACATCAGTTACTCATCCAGTTTATTGACATTGGAGGATCCATGTGCACTTTACTCATTTGACCTAAACCCATCTCAGATTGCACCTTTCACTGGACTCTTTAGAGTCCATGGGCATACGCAGATTTATCCTACTGTCAGAAAAGAATATTAAATAGCCTGGAATTTCTGGCAGTTCCACACAAAGCTCTGGTCTGAGCAGCAGTTCATGGCAGTGACTTGTGAACTGGCTCTGCACCTTCCGATAGAAACCTAGGGAAGAGCTGTGCAAAACCAAAAGGGAGAAGTACCAGACCCCATGAGCAGAGCTCTGGGCTTCGAAGGCTCTGTTCAGTGTCGTGTCTCTCTGCTCTTGCAGGTGTTAAATGATACCTGGGTTTCATTTCCATCCTGGTCTGAAGACTCCACTTTTGTCAGCTCCAAGAAGACTCCTTACGAGGAGCAGTTGCACCGCTGTGAAGATGAGCGCTTTGAGGTACCGAGCTTCCTTTCCACCTGTCTGCCCCCTCAGAAGGCAAAACTTGTAGCTGAGAGGATTCTCACTGAATTAATTGATGGCCAATTACTGAAAGTTCTAGCAGTGTGCGCTGGTTTAAGCTAGAGTTTGGTGTTTTCCACTTCCTTGGAGTCTTAATAGTTCTTCCTAGGCACAACTCCAGTTCTAATTAGCACGTTACCTTTGGGAAAACTTGGCAGAGGTTTATTTTCCAGTAAGAAAACTTGTGGATGCTTTCTAGCTCCACCCAGTGGGACTGGAATGCATTCCACAAACCTGGGCTCCATTTTCCTGCTGTGCCTGTTCTTACACCCTGCCTTTGGTGACACTTAACAGTTGGATGTTGTCTTGGAGACCAATTTAGCCACCATACGTGTGCTGGAGAGCGTGCAGAAGAAGCTCTCACGGCTGACTCAAGAGGATCAGGAGAAATTTCGACTGGATGATTGTTTGGGAGGAACATCAGAAGTGATCCAGCGCAGGGCCATCTACCGCATCTACGGTGATAAAGCACCAGAGATCATTGAGAGTCTTAAGAAAAACCCAGTTACTGCAGTTCCTGTTGTTCTTAAGAGGTAATTCCCGTCCACCTGGGATCTTTAAGAAACTGATACAGGATTGTGAAGCTTGTTTCTGTTTTTTTAACAAAAGCAGATTCTTAGAACTACCTAAAATATTCCAGTAGGTTATTGAAGATGTTTCTTTCTTAAAAATATTTCAGCTGCTTATTGAAAACACTTTGTTCTGTACTGAAACTTCCCAGATGGTGCTCAGAGCAAACCCACAATTTTCAGTTAGATTTGGAAGCCAACTATTTTTATAGGTTTGAGTCCAGCTTATTTCTCTGCATTTCTGGGAGGTAGTTGTGAGTACTTCAGTTATCTTAAAAAAAAACTCAACTAAATAACACCAAAAATCCAAACCAGACCAAAGAAACACAAAATCCAAACAAACAAACGAAAAAAGAACCCCAAAATAAATCCCAATAGTTTTTCAGAGCTGACAGATTCCTTGTGGGGAGCTCTAGGGAGACAGTTACAGTGCTGGAAACTACTGTGGATTTCTAGACTTCCCCCTGAGTGTTTTTAAACAACCATTTTCTGCAGATGTTGTTTCTAAAGAGATCTCCTCTCCAGTCGTGGGGCTTTACGTCTCTATTACGTCCAGGAGTACTGCAGAGTGTTTGGTACATGATGCTTGGCTACCTCAGAAATGCTTTGGGTGTGTTTCCCTGGTGGTTTCTCTGATCTGAGGTAGATTACACACCTTCCTGCAGGTTGAAAGCAAAAGAGGAGGAATGGCGGGAGGCCCAGCAGGGCTTCAACAAAATTTGGAGGGAGCAGTATGAGAAGGCCTACCTGAAGTCCCTTGACCACCAGGCCGTCAACTTCAAGCAGAATGACACCAAAGCTTTGCGCTCCAAGAGCTTGCTGAACGAAATTGAGAGTGTCTATGATGAGGTGGGTATGTGAGTAGATAATCCATCCCACCTGCCCTTCCTTTATGGCATTACCTGGAGGTTTATGTAGCACCTGGGGCCTTGCTGAAGTCGTAGTGCTCTGAAGAGTTCTCAGTCACAAACGACTGTCCCCAGCAGAGCGTTAATACTGGCTTATTTCTCCTGGCAGGAATGGCTCTTGAGCATGGATTGGAAGGATCTTTACCTATTTATCTCTTGATTGCAGCATCAGGAGCAGCACTCAGAGGGGAGAAGTTCGTCCACAAACGAGCCTCATCTTATCTTTATCTATGAAGATAAGCAGATTTTGGAAGATGCGGCGTCTCTCATCAGCTATTACGTAAAAAGGCAGCCTACCATCCAAAAGGAGGATCAAGCCACCATCCGGCAGATAGTGCATCACTTCATACCTGAGCTGTTTTTCTCTCAGCCCCCTGAGCACAGTATTTCTGAAGAATCGACAGATGAGGACAGAGAAAACCATCAGGGGCAGAACCTGGATACTCCTGAGCTACGGAAGAAACACGTGCCTGGGCCTCCAAGCAGTCCTTTGGAGGCAAAAGCAACCTTCTGCGATGTCACTGCTGCTGAGCCCCACAACACCCTGGATGATGTTTACAGTCTGTTCTTTGTCAATAATAACTGGTATTTCTTCCTCCGCCTTCACCAGACTCTCTGCTCAAGGCTCCTAAAGATTTATCGTCAAGCTCAGAAGCAGCTTCTAGAATATCGGACTGAGAAAGAGAGAGAGAAACTCCTGTGTGAGGGAAGGAAAGAGAAAACCAATGATCCAGCCATGGAACTAAGACTGAAGCAGCCAAGTAAGAATTAACG
The DNA here is from genome assembly GCA_013400835.1 of Zapornia atra. Lineage (NCBI taxonomy): Eukaryota > Metazoa > Chordata > Aves > Gruiformes > Rallidae > Zapornia > Zapornia atra. The sequence continues at coordinate 124,600 of VZTU01022056.1, read as the reverse complement.
CGGGACGTAGACTGTTCTCAGTGCTCTGGTGGTTGTGCTCGATTGTGTGTAGCTGAGTAGCTGAGCCCAGGGCAGGTCTGTAGGGAGCACAGAGGTACAGATCTCCACTCTGTACCTGATCTGTGGGTACAGCTGCTGGAGCAGGATAGCTTGATTGTAATTAATCTTCTGTGGACTGTCCTGTGCAGGTCATAGAGACTTCTGTTGTCAGATGTTCTCCGGTGTCTTGTATTAATCAGCTTGATTTAAAATGTAGGTGGGTCCCCAGCTAAAGAGTGAACTGCCCAAGGAATCGTGGAAGTGCATGAGATAAAGCTCTGTCCTTAGGTTCTCTGTACTGAACATCACTGTTCCTGGGCGGTGCTGTCCCTTGTAGCTGTTGAGTTCCCTCCAGCTCTTACGTGTGTTAATTGGCTGCCCTTTTCCTTTACTCAGGTGAGGTGGAACTGGAGGAGTACTACCCCGCGTTCCTGGACATGGTGAGGAGTCTCCTGGATGGAAACATTGACCCAACGCAGTACGAGGACACTCTGCGGGAGATGTTCACTATCCATGCCTATATTGGCTTTACGATGGACAAGCTGGTGCAGAATATCGTCCGCCAGGTAACTAATCTGATGGCTGTGCTGTGTGTTTGGGGGGCTGCACGTCTCCCTTCTTAGGTTTCTCACTGTACCCTGTGGAGTGAGGAGTCACTAACCTGAAGCATGATCATAGAGAAGTTCTGTGTGCAGGGGAACACTGGCAGAAGTGCAGTGAGGTCGTTCAGCTTCAGCACAGGCACCACCTCAGGGGATTTACCAATGGCCTTTTCCAATGTTTTTTAACTTCCAACCTTTCCAAAATTTTACCATTCCCAAAATACATCTAAAACATGGTAAAAAAGCCCAGTACTTTTTACTCAACTGTCTGCTAATTGCAGCTTGGTTACAGTTAAGGCCCATCAGCCCCTCGTGCTCCTCTGTTCCTTACCAAAGCAGAGGTGTGTGAAGTTAAAACATGGCCCTGTGTGACACTGAGCTGGGCTTTGTGCTCCTTTCGTAACACTTCACTAGTTGACTCTTGGCACAGACTTGCTGACTGAATTCCACCTTTTTTAATGGAAGCTTCACCACCTGGTGAGTGATGACATCTGCCTGAAGGTTGTCGAGCTCTACTTGAACGAAAGGAAGCGAGGTGCTGCCGGAGGGAACTTGTCCTCCAGGTGTGTCCGGGCAGCGAAGGAGACCAGCTACCAGTGGAAGGCTGAACGTTGCATGGCAGATGAGAACTGTTTCAAGGTAAGAACTTGCTGCCATGGAACTTCAGCAAGTGACTGTGGTACTTTTTCTGGGAGAAATGGGTTTGGAGGCTCCGAGGCCACAACGGTGAGAGGGAGAAACGTGGAGAAAAGGCACCAAGACCAGAGCATAGTCTGAAAAGTGGTGTCCAGGCTCCCTGAACAGCCCTGCTGCTTGCTCCTCTCCTGGTTTATATTCATTGTCCAAATGACTTGTGAATATACAGCATTTTATTGTGGTCAATACCTTGTGCCTGTAACTTTATTACAGGTGATGTTTCTGCAGAGGAAAGGACAGGTGATCATGACCATTGAGCTTCTGGATACAGAAGAAACCCAGACAGAAGATCCCGTAGAGGTCCAGGTAATACTGCAGTGACCCTGCAGCCTGCTGTGGTGCCGTTTCATCTTGATGAGAGTGAAATCTGACTTGAAATTGGTCTCTTGTGCAGCACCTGGCTAACTACATGGAGCAGTATGTTGGGGTAGAAGGTGCTCCAAACAACCAGAATGATGGCTTCTTACTGAAACCTGTCTTCCTGCAAAGGTAACGTGCTTCCTCTGCGTGTGGGCAGTGATTGTAGGGGCATGGGCTGTGGCTGTAGGGGATATACCGTAGAAGCAGCTCCAGGGAAGCACACTCACCTTTGAGGCAGATGCTGTAGCTCAGAGCACTGTGTAAGAACAACAAAGAAAAAGCCCATGACCAGTGCATTGAGGTTTGTTCCTGCAACTGGGTTTAGAAAGGAGTGGGGCTGCTCAGCCCTTCCTGCGAGGAATCCAGCTGTGATTTGTTCCCGTTCCACTAAATGTTTGTCAGTGAAATGGAGAAAGGCTGGAAACTAAACGTGGGAAGACAAATGTCATCCATGCTATCTGTTCTGCTAGCTCAGGAGAAGGGATAGCCAAGTGTGACACAGCCTTCCCAATCCTCCTCCTCTAGAAACCTGAAGAAGTTTCGCAAGTGGCAGTGCAAGCAAGTGCGAGCTCTGCGGAGCGAGGTGAAGAGCTCCTGGAAGAGGCTGATCGGGGTGGAAAGTGCCTGCAACGTGGACTGCCGGTTCAAGCTCAACACCCACAAGATGATGTTCATCATGAACTCGGAGGATTACATGTACAGGAGGGGAGCGCTCTGCAGAGCCAAGCAGGTGCATCTCCTATTACTCTCTCTGCAGCTCGGGCAGTAGCAGAGGTTGAGGCTGTGAGCCAAAAGACAGGTATTGATAAGAAGTCTTGTGGCTGAATCCCTGCAAACTGCACCCAGAAGTTACTACACTGTGTTGGATGAAACATGAAGGAGAGCTGGTAAATGCTCTGTACTTCGGTTTAGTTTAGCAGCCTTTACTTTACCGTGTGTATTTTAAGGGGGAGTAGTACACATTAAGAACTAGAGACCTTTAAGTGCAGGTATGAGGTTTCCTGTGTTGCTGGTTCTGCTGTGGTGTAGAGCGTGTGTCTCAGATGCACAGAGGCGAAGGTTGATCTTTCCTGTCCTGCTTTCAGGTGCAGCCCATGGTGCTGCTAAAGCACCACCAGCAGTTTGAAGAGTGGCACAATAGGTGGCTAGAAGAGAACGTGAGCATGGAGGCCATCGATGTAGTCCAAGACTGGCTAATGGGAGATGAAGACGAGGAGATGGTGCCCTGCAAAACGACTTGTGAGACGGTGAACGTCCATGGGGTCCCAGTGAACAGATACAGAGTTCAGTACAGTCGCCGTCCAGCGTCACCGTGAGCAGAGACTTGTTCCTGGGACCAAGACAAGCAGGATGTTGCTGGTGAAACACATTTACTCTGAGAATAGTGGTGGGAATGCAATGTATGTATTAATGATATTTATCCAAACAGCATTTTACTTTGGATTATGATGTATTTTCCGTATGGCATAGACTTGTCTCCCTGCAGTGTAATCCTCCAGCCGTCACAAAGAGACTTCTCAAAGCTTTATGGGAAGAGGGCTCTCGGCATCGCCACACACTTCGTAGCAGGTTCCTAGCTTTAGGCTGCTGCTGACCAGCCAACACCAGAAGGCTGAGTGAGGGGGGCAGGTTCTGAGCAAACCACCACCCGTGGCTCCCTCGGAGACGGCGCTGGGCTGGTGTTTGAGCAAACGCCGGCAGCTGCTTCCACTTGGCAGGGTTTCACGTTGCCTATCTTCCTGGTTTGGAGCCTGCAGAACTCCTCTGCGTAACCTCCGCGTGCCGGTGGGGCTGAGAGCACCTGGCGCAGACGCCAGCCCTGGGCTGCTTCGTTACCTCCCTGTACTAATGAGGCAACAAACACAGTATTTGTTACTGGTGCTCTGGTGAGAAAAATGCCAAATCCGAGAGAAGGGTGAAGGGCGTTCCGAGCGCTCTCACTCTCCCTCATCCACAAAGTATTTTGGAGCGTGAACTAAGGGGGAAGAAACTCTCTGAGCTGTAGTAGGAGGCAAGGGAGCGTTGTTGGGGTGCCAGAGGGCCAAGGCCCAAAGCCACCCATCCCTCTGGAGACCTGCACTGCATCCCCACGCTGATGTTCGTTGAACTTAGGACCTGCTGCAGACTCTTCCTCCTCAGCCTGGGGGCTGCTTGGAGCGTGGGGAGTTATACCCGTTGCGAGGTCTGGCCTCTTTTACTTTGTTTTATTTTTTAATTGTATTTTGCATGTTGATTGGCAGCCTCTGGAGATTGTGTTCTCCGGCGCTTCGCTTTCCTACTCCATGGTTCCGCTGGGTTGTACCACTCGAGTAGCAGCAGTAGATGGAGCTCTCGCAGCGCCGCGTTAGCGCTGAAGCCGAGGCTTGTCCCAGATTCTTCCCTGTTTCTGCTGGCTCAGCACGGATGCTGTGTTTGGAAATCCGTAATGGGCACTGTTAGATCCAGCCACAACCGTCGTAGAGAAGCTTTTCCACCCAACCATCGTACTTTAAGCTTTTTCGAAGTGAAACCTAACAAGAAAAGCCACTGCAGGCCGCTTGGGACACTACGGCGATTTTCTGGCTTCAGCTATTGAAAAATCAAGAAACTTTGTGTCTGTCCTGTGACACCACTGCCACTTTGCTCTTGTTTTCACTGTCCTATTGCAAACATCATGTCTGGAGGCAGGTCCAGCCTCCCTTCAGCTCTGCTTCGAACTTCTTCCT
>VZTU01022056.1:107082-120190 GCA_013400835.1 Zapornia atra | reverse complement strand
CACCCCCTCTTTCCACACCCCAGTATTTTTCGTGGCTTTGATTTTTAGGTTCTCATTTCTGCCAGACCGAAGCAGCAGCCTGTCGGGTTTGTGCTGGGTTATTCCCACTGTCCGACATTTGGTTTTGCAATTGTCTCACTTGGCGGTAGAAAAAATTGGCCTTTGGGGTTTGTTTAATAGGAAACTGTCCTGACTCTGTCTTTCTTTGCAAAACAATCTGTAGGAGGGAAGGAGGGGAGGCCAGGCTCTGGCATTCATGGCCACTTGCACAACCGCTGCCAGCAGAGGACTTTTCATCAGGAACTCGTGTTCTTGCTGTCTGGGTCCCTGTTACACGTTTGGGTTCCTGAAGCATTCAGAAGGTTCTTCCCCTGCTCTCATCACAGTGAGTGATAAAAGACACCACAGAGCTCGGGGTATCTCCCTTTTGCTTCCAGACAGCTCGACAAAACACACCTTGAGCCCCGTCCTCCTCTCCGCTGTCTTCCAGTGGAGACAACAACCGTGCCAAATTTTATGGGTTTGTGATACAGAAGAACCACGTTTCCTAGAGAATAGGTTGTGACTTGTGGCTTCAGGTGCGTGATTCCCAGTGTACCAAGAGGAGGGTCACGCACCCACGCCCCGTCCTGTTCCGTCTCCCCATTTTAAGTGTACTTCAGGTATTTTTAAAGCATCCTTATTTTGTAAACCTTAATTTATAACCTGAAAGGATTAAGTACGACTCACACCCTTTACCAGTGCTGCTGTCTCCAAAGGGAGAGCAGCACAGGCGCGGATGGAGCCAGCAGGCAGCGCAGGCTTGAGAGTGGCTTGCTAATGGCTGAGAGTTTAAGCTCCGCCGCTCTGTATCTGCTAGTGCAACCTTGATTCAGGAGTTTGTTCTTCCATTTTTTTGAAGGATCTTTGCTTTTTGGGCTTGTAATTGCTTTGCCAGCTCTTTGAATGTAGTTTTTCTTTTTTTTTTTTTTAATATTTATTTGCACATTCAAGTAAAATAAAATATTGATTTTAAAAGTCTGCAGCTCTCCTGGCTTTTTGTTCTAAGTTCATTTAAACTCTCTGACAGTCCCCAGAGTTGATCACCTCACATCTCAAACTTGAGTTTTAAATGGTAGAAAGATGCAATGGGAAAGCTGGATGAACTTTCCCTTCAAGCAGTGGCAGGCCAGGCTGCAGGATGTCATGCTGCCGATGTGGGCCAGCAGCCAGGGAAGCTTTATCCTTCCCCAACCCCGGTGCAGTAAGCAATGGGAGCGCGTTACCTAGCGTAAAAGGGACATAGGTTTCCCACAAGCAGTGTTCCGAAGGAGATCCTGAGCAGGAATATCCTGCCTGTGTGCTGCCAGGAGCTCTTGGAGCAGAGGGCTGTGGCTGGATGAGAGCGCAGAGCCGGGGATGGCACGGTGGCTCCTGCAGAGATCCGTGTCGAAGGAAAAGGTCGGGTAGGGCAGCACAGCAGAGCGAATCCTGCTGCAGAGTGGTGCATTTCTAGCAGCACCTTTGCCATGAGAGGTGTGGTGCAAACCCACCAGGGTGCAGGTCTGGCCCCTGAGTGCTTGCACGCTCAATACAACAGACGGGGCAGGCGAGCGCCTGACTCCAGCTCGGCAATGTGTAGGCACATCTGCTCCAGGTTAGGAGAACACAACTGCAACCAGGAAAATAGCCCTCCACCCGCCTTCCCCTCAACCTCCCCGAATTCCTGGCTAATAACACGTTTCACTGCGCTCCCTGTGAGCTCTGCGCAGCTAATGGATCTGTAGGTTTTGTGAATCAAACTGTAGTGATGTGACCCAGATCTGATAGGAGTTTCCTTTACATCAGGCTCAACACTTCCGTTGCCATAACAAAATGCAGCTCTGCTTTCTGCATGACCTGCTCTCAGGGAAGCAAAGTGCTGTTCTCCCAATAACAGCGCTCTGATGCATCAATCGCAGGGGATAATCTGATTACAACGATGGTGCTGGTGTCTCGGGGGACACAGCCCACTTTACGCAAGTCTTCTCACAGAGATCTTGGACTTCTCACAACAGAGATGTTCCCTGTGCTCTGGGGGGTGTGACAGCCAGATCTGACACCACCCAAGAGCAGTTGGAGATCTCAGCAAGTGGATGGACAGCTTTGGCAACGACCGACAGCTTAAAAATACCCTTCAAGTTTGCAGCATGGAATAAGAATTAATGGCTTTATAAATTAAGAATTGCTAAAGGGGCTACCTGAGCTCAGTATGCCATGTTTCAGGACTCTTCTTGGACGTGTTTCCATGTCACAGTGAAGCACAACAACGGGGCTGTGAGCTGGTGGGAGAGGCCAGGACACATGTGTGAGCACGAGTTGAGCTTTTCTTCACACTTTAGCCATCCCTCTGGATTAGAACTAGGAAACTAGGCCTTACTGAAGCTAGAGGTACACTCTACCTCCCACTCACCAAAACCAGAGACTAACCTGAAGTCTGGCAATAATAAGCCATACCCGTGCTAAAGAGTGAATCCAGAATGATCTGAGCCCCAAAAAGGGATGATGCAGAATCAGGGGAGGTAACCCCCACCCAGTGCCAGTGTCTCACTGAGAAAGCACCAAGGGAAAGAGGAAGAGGAGCTGGAGTGATGGCCAAGTCAGGGTGCATGCCTGAGGCACGAAGTCCTCTAGCATGTCTAGGGTGGGGGTCCTGTCCCCAGGGCCATGGTTCCTGCTGCCATAGGCAGTGGAGTGTCTGGTGCCTCGCGGGTCTGAGAGCGCTGGGATGCTCACAGACCCAGCGGCTGGGACAGGCGGCACCGTGCTCATGGAAAATGTGACGTTGTGCTGACGCTGGTGGAAACGCTTCATGCTGCCAGGGCAGAGCTGCTGCCTCCCATGTCTGCAGCCCAAACGCCAGCTCAGCCCGGGCAGGTACCAGGATTCACCAGGGACTCAGACTTGGGCCCTCACACCTGCCGGCTTGGGGCCGAGGAGCTCTGCAGAGCCCCTGGAACAGAGCAGGAGGAGCAGAAATAGCAAGCTCCTTGTTTGCCTGGACAGTTTGACAGATGTATGGGACGGGCCAGGTGGGGGTTGAGCCCTCCCTGGAGCTTTACAATCCCTAGCCTGTTTTCCAGCATTACATCTTCTGGGGTGGGGGCCATGGAATAAAAGAGTGCCTTCTCCCAGGAGATGATCTATTGCACAATGAATTACTTTAAAACCAAATTGTTACCCCCACAGGGCAGGGATCACACAACTTAAAGAGATGTTAACGAGCCGTGACAAACCTCTGGCAGTAGAAGTTTGGAGCAAGCTGTTCTGCATCTGAAGCAGTCACTAAAGATCACACAGCATCTGAAAAATGAAGGGTACAGCAATGAGTAACTCTGCTCTGCTCCAGAGACCTGGCCGTAGGAAGCAGGGCTGTGATTTGCACACTATCTGAACCTGATTATGTTTAATTTTTTGCATACAGAGCATGGAAAGGATCCTGGTTGAGGCATGGAAAATATGTGGCCACATGAGTCATTCTGTAATGGTTCATAAATCCTGAGAGAATCGCAAAAGCAAAACATCCAACATTGCATCTTCCCTCATCCCTGCCAGTGGAACTCCACCTCTCGACACGCTCGGCACAAGGATGTGGGAATATGGTGAAAGCAGAGGAAATAGGATCATTTTCTCCTTGGAATAGAAGAATCTCATCAAACAGCAGCCAGGCTCAGAGTTGCAACCTTCACAGAAGAGGCCATTCATAAGCTGAGGAGAAAGAAACGAACGGCTCCTGGGGTGCCAAACCAAATTTCCAGTTCCTACTGCCTGGACTCCAGCTTCTGTCCTTACTCCCTCCCAGTGCCAGACAGGGGACTGGTGGGCAAAAACCTAAAATCCAGCAACCTCTCAAGCTGCAACCTCCTGCCCCATGGCCAGGCCACTCAATGCCTGCAGGGGAGCATCTCTTCCACAGGCAATGGGAGAGGAGCTGGGGCTGCCCAGCAGCATTGGGCAAGGCAGGGTGTGGAAGGGCCCTAACTCAGGAGTTAGGGAAGGGGGACCAAGCAGCAGAGGATCTTGAAAGCCCAGGTAACATCTGTCCTCTCCATACAACCAGCAGGAATGTGGCAGTGGCACTGCTGGGGCTGTTAGCTGGCACAGAGCGCTCAGCCCCCTCAGGGGGTTACCGGGTGGAAACCCCACATCCCTGGAAAAACTCTCCTTGGGCAAGACTGAAGGTCACCGTTATCTACCCAACAGCAGAGACTTCCTGTGCACCCTTGTCAGGCCCCTTTCCTGCTGGATGGAGCCGCTCTCCCTCTTCCCAGGAGTTTATCAGCGGAAGCACGGCGTCTCCGTCAAGCCGTGAGACCGCAGGCCTTACCGCTGGTGTGTGGGGCACCCCAGGCTGGCACTGGTGCTGATGGTTTCAAATGGCTCCAACACATAGGACTTTGAATCAGCCTCTGCCCTGAGATCAGGAGGAAGGGGCAGGAGCTCTGTCCCCTGTTTAGCCAGGGAGCAGGAATAAAGCAGCGAGAGTGCTCTGAAGGGCCCAGCTGGCCCTGGGGACTGCAAGGCAGGTGCCAAAACCCCTTGGCTGCCCCAGCAAGAGGCTGCCAGAGCCCTGGACAGCCCCCGAGAGCCAGGGAGGCTGTTTTGTGTATCTGAGAAGAGATGAGATGGAATCTTCCCAGTCTGTGCTACTAGCAAGCATTCTGAACCGCGGTGTGGGGAAAGCCTCAACTCAAAGGAGACACGTGGGCCTCTCCTGGGGGGAAGGATGCTTGACACAGGAGGGCAGAAGTTCAGTTTACACTCTAAACCAAACTCAGACCTCACCAAATCCAAACACTTTTGTTACTTCCAAGAATATTCCTGAGCAGGAAGGAGACCCAAATGAGTCACTCGAGCCATCGTCTAGCTTGGGCGATGACGTACAGCCGCAGGACGCTGTGGATCTGGATGCGTAGTCCCCTCCCTGCCCCTCGCCTGACACTGCAGCGAAGTCTCTGCACCCTCACGCATGTCGTGACAGCCCCCATACGCCCCATCCTCCACGGGGTAAGCCTGGTGCTTCCGTGAGTTAAGGACTGACCGAAGGAAATGCGCAAGCAGGGTGGCTAAGGCTGCCTCTCCCACACAGCCCACAGCACAGCAGCGCTCCCGGATCCTGTGCCAGAATGGAGACCCTCGGGAGGGGACGGCTGTCACCCCGGCTCGTGCTGTGCTGCGCCTTCTGGGGACTCTGCCTGGCCACTCCAGACTACGATGGTGAGTGTGTATCTTTGGGTGAAAAACTGCTGCTTCTCAGAGTACCTTTATGAGATCGGTGAGAACTGAGTTTGTAAAGCTCTAACCCAGCTTCGTGCGTGCTGTGGTTGAAGCGTGAAGATGATACAGAAGAGAAAGAAACTGGGGTGGAAGAAATAAGACAGAGAAAGGCAAATTAGAGGAGAAGTAAAACTGAGAGGACTTAAACTGAATTCTTTAGCTAAAACAGTTAGATGCCCACAGCCATGGGGTTACCCTGCGGTGGCCCTAGATCATGGGACTCTTCTGAAAGCTGGGCAGAGGAATTGCTCTCTGGTTTCCATGTCTGCTGGTAGTTGTACAACGCAGCAGTCACCTGTGAGCTGGGGGGAACCTCATGGCACAGGATGTGTCCTCATGGCATAGGTTACTCCTGCATGCCTTGTTCCCTTAGCCAGCTCCTTCTGCTCATTGCAGAATCCCCCCCGCTTCTAAGGGACCCCTACATCAAACCTTTGGGGTAAGTGCCATGGGCACAGCCTGCTCCGTGAAGTACAGGGGCGACTGCACAAGCAGCAAGTAACGGGCTGCCTCTGTCTGACAGATTACTCCCAGAGCAGCATCAATGAGCAGCTGACAACACCAGAGATGACACCGTATCCCCGAGCCATCCCCGGGGAGAAGGTCACGGTAAACAACATCACGTACCTGTTGATACACGAGGCCACACGCTCCCAGCTGGGCAGCGTGGTCACGGTGCGGGTCATCCCCTGTCTCTACACCCTTGTCTTCCTGGTGGGGCTGCCTTCCAACGGGCTGGCCCTCTGGGTCCTGGCTACCAGGGCTGAGAAGCTGACCTCCACCATCTTCCTGATGAACCTGGCTGCAGCAGACCTGCTGCTCGTGTTGGTGCTGCCCTTCAAGATTTTCTACTATTTCCTGGGGAACAACTGGCCCTTTGGGGAAGGCCTGTGCCGGCTCAGCACAGCCTTCTTCTACGGGAACATGTACTGCTCTGTGCTGCTGCTCACGTGCATCAGCGTCGACCGGTACCTGGCCGTGGTGCATCCTTTCTTCTCACGTTCCTTCCGCACCCCGGCCTTTGCCGCCTGCACCTGCGCTGCCATCTGGCTCTGCGCTGCCGTGCTCACCCTGCCCCTGACGCTGCAGCAGCAGTCCTATCCCCTGTACGGAACAGATGTCACTCTCTGCCATGATGTCCTCCCCAGGCACGAGGATGATGGGTATTACTTCTACTACTTCATCTGCCTGATCGCCTCCGCGTTCCTCGCCCCTCTGGTAGTGATGCTGTTCAGCTACTGCTCAGTGCTGCGAACGCTCCTGGACAGCGGGAAGCGCTACTCCTACTCTATGAAGCTCACAGCTCTCGTGCTGTTCACACTCGTGGCCTTCTACACACCCAGCAATGTTCTCCTCCTAGTTCATTACTCCAGCTATAACTCCAAGCTCTACGGCAAACTGTACATCACCTACATGGTGAGCCTGGCCATCAGCACCTTCAACAGCTGCGCCGATCCCTTTGTCTACTACTACGTTTCTGAAGACTTCAGGGATAAGGTGAGGAAGAGATTCTTTGGGCACAGGAAAAAACCCACCATGTCCCTCAAAACTTCCAAGGAAACGCTCCCTCAAAAAAGCTCCAAAGAGTCCCTGGTGTAAGGCTCCATTCCAGCTCCCTACTCCCAAGGCTGACGCTGTCCATTGGGGATTTGATGATGACAACACTGCAATCTCACAAGTTTCATCCGGAGTACCGAGCAGTATTTGCCCCTGAGACAAGTCCTTTCTCCTGTCTGCATAGCTAAACCCAATCCAACCTGGACCACAGCGTTCCATGAGACTGGAGTCCAGGCAGGATATAGAGCGCTGAACACAGGTTACTCCCAGGTCTGTTACTGGGACACCGCACGCAACTGCTCACCTGGTCAGAGGGTGCCAGGGGTGCTCCTGCCCACACACCTAGGTCTGGTTTTGCTAAGGCATCTTGTAGAGCAATTGCTATGTGTGTCCTACTGCTCTTTGTTTCTGCCACTGCCTTGCTTGCGGTCCTCGAGCGCGCGTTCCCTTCACCTAAAACTAGAAATGACAGGCCCTTCAGCATTTCAAGAGCACCAGGAGGCACCCAGCTGAAAGGTGGTCTCTTCACTAACACATCCTCTCAGGAGAACATAGAACACTGGCTTTACTAACACACTCTCAGCTCGGTTAGTAAGCAACACCATAGTACCCGCAGCCCAGTGTTGTAATGAGGGTAAACAGCCCATGCACTAATCCCTAGGTTTGTGTATGACCCTTGGCATTCATTATTTCTTTGGGGCAAAGATTGTATTAGTGGATTAATTTTTTTTTAGTACTCTGTCTCTTGAAGGGAAATATTAAAGGAGGACTGAGAAAAGCCTCACTCTAGAGCTCCACACTTCTTTGGTGTCATGTCCCACACAACCAGGAGCTGGCTCGAATGAAGCAGGTGACTGAGCTTGTTGCTGTTTGGAACTTGGTGCAAATTTGACAACACACAACCAGCTCACCTCTCAGCCACAACTGGGCCACATCCCAGTAAGCAGGAAGGTAGAAGATGAGTGGTAAACCTCCTCAGAGCTCCTACTGGTACAGACGTGACTTCTGTCCTCACCCCAACCTCTGACCAAACGAACTTACAGTGTGAATAAGGAGAGGCAGACAAGATTGTCTTAAAATCAGTTTTTAATAAAATATTTATCAGAATCTAAACCAAACCCTTTTCTGGACTCAGACTTGCTAAGATTTGTGTGAACAAAACAAAATCAGTCATACAGCTGTTTGTGTGTACATGTATGTGTGGGGGCAAAATGGGGGTGAAACACAAGAGCCTATATCCCATGGGTGCAGAGGATGTACCTGCTCCTGAGCACAGGGACCTGGTGGAGCCAGGCCTATGGCTGCTCCCACAGAAAGAGCAAGGACCAAAGGAAAAACCAAAACCAAACCCCCACAGCCAAACTGAGCTGAAGTTTTCTAAGCAGGTGATCTATTCACAGCAACGAACCCCAGGATATTGTGCATTAAGTGTCGCTAGTCGATGTCAGCAAAGTGAGTGCTGCTGTTTCAACCACGTCCTTCAAGCAAGCTGAGTGTTCTTCTGGTGTTTGTGTTCTACTGAGGCTGAGTAAGGAGGAGGGAAAGAGGCAAGACCAAAACACTTGGACAGGAAAGAACAAGGGAACTATTGCTTTAAAATAAATACCACGGCAGTGATTACTCTGCATAATGTACAGTTACAAATATATAAATATTAATTTCACTGACAGGATTGCAAGCAAAAAAAAATCAATCACTGAGAACTGGCACTGCTGCAGCGACTCAGTAACAAAACTGGATGTAGGGAGGAAGCTCTGGGTCTCACAAACCCAGCGGCACTTTTCTCCTTTCGCAGGGAGGGACCGTTGGAGAAAGGAAAGGAAAAGCTTCTCCCTGACAGAGGGAGGCAAAGGTCTCTAAGGCAGGAACAATTCCCAGCCCCAAGCTGCAGCAGGGCTGCTGTCCTTGCTGACTTCCCACCTCCCACTTAGCCCGTTCCTTGGTGGAAAAAAAATAAATCAATCCTTCTCCCAACTACAATCGGCTGATCTTCATGAAGTTGGAGCTGGAGTTCTCAGTGCTGAGATGTCCTCATGTCATCAGGGACAGGAGTGTGACTGGTGAGCTTCAGAGCCAGACCTGGGCCAAAGCCTTTGAGTACCAGCCAGTCTGAGAAAGCTTGGCTGTGCCAGCGGTTCTCGGGGACCTAGTCCTAAAGAGTTTCTCTATTCCAAGTAGGGTTTTGAAGAAGGGAGGTAAAACAATCTAGGGAAGATTTTTTTTCCTAGATAAGTAATGATGGTTACAAGAAACATGATCAATAAATCTGGGAGGGGGAAAAGCTGTGGCCAGAGGGACCATGGGGGGTGCAGAAGAGGGCAGATTCCTGCTTTTTACTCCCGTGACAGGAGAGGAAAGGCAACCAGGACAGTGTAATTGCAGCTTCCTTTATTCCATTCCTTAAATTACTTCAGTTGTGTGGTTGGGGAGAGGCAGAGACTGCCAAGAGCAGAAGTACTGATTTTCCTGAAAGTGCCAAAGCTGTGAAGAAGCACCCAAGGCGATGTCAGGCTCCAGAAACCCTGGCACACAACCCCACACACCCTGTCCTGGTTCAAGGCTGCTCTGCCTTTGCCTCCTGAGGGGCCAGGTCCCTCTGGCTTTCCTTCTAGCTGTAAAACAGAAGCAAGACTCCTCTGCCTCAAACAGCAGAGAGCACTGGCACAAGAGACCCCACAGAACTAGGCCATGATTGATGGGCTGGCACCACCAGTGGGAATTATTTAGCTGGCAGCAATAGGGAGATGTCTGCATCTTGAATTAGTACATTACACGTACCAGAGCCTGAGGAAAGTGAAGGAAGTCAGGTCTAATACTTGCCTGAAACCCCCTACCTTCATCCCTTTGGCCCCAGCAGGGATGCTGGCTGGCTGCCCAAGGATCTGTGAGAGGACCAAGTGATACCAAGTGAACTCAGATATGGATCTGGCAGATTACAACAGACAACACAAGGAAACTGAAGCCAGAAAGGGACAGGAGGCTGAAGAATCCATAACACAGGTCCCACCTTCTGTGGGAAGCTAGTCAGACTTTATCAGGGTGCCTAAACATCATCCCAGGCTCAAAGCACTGGGCAGCTGAGGCTGGAACCAGCAAACAGCAGGGTTTGTATTGTGCAGCTTTGATATTTAGAAGAGAAAAAAAGCCCTCTTGTTGCAGCTCACACTAGGTCTGCTATTTACCCAGGGCATAAATATTGACTCAGTCCTGCATGTGTACACAATAGCCAGTGTCTGCCAGGCCAGTTGCTTACAGGAGATGGAATTTAGTTTTAAGGCAGGAGATGGATTTTAGTTTTACCTGCCAGGCAGGGATGCAGCTGAGGAGACGTGGCAAAACCCTCTGCTGAGCAGCAGTGGGTACAGATGGGCAGCAGCCACGTTGGGATCCTGTGGGGAGAGCAGCCATGAAGGAAGGCTCAGAAACTCACCCACAAAGCAGTTCTGAAGTTTCTGGGAACTTCAAGACCCAGACTTTCATCATGTCAGCTACATTCTGCAAGTATCTGGCCCCAGACAAGAAAAGGACTAGAAATCACTTCTGCCCAGCTCCTGGGATACCTCCTGTTTTGTCCCCATGTGGACAGCTTTCTGGAATAAAATTGCTTTTATTCTGGAATGGAATGCCTATACTGGGAAATATTCTTGTCACAGTTCCTGTGTAAACAAGCCCTAAAAATGAATGGAGCTGGGCTTTTTCCTGTTTCTATTCCCCAATAAACACCCTCAGAAAGAGTTTCCAGCCCACTCTGGGTCCTGGTAACAATAGAAGGGGGAAGATAAAATATTAATGCTATTTTGCAACAGGCAATTGCATGCAATTCCTCCAAAGAGAACAATGCTGCTCCAGGCAGGAAGGGAAACCAAAAAATCTTGGCTCCTGCATTTTTGGAAAACTCAAAGCCTTTGTTTTTAGTTTTACCACACTGCTTGGGGCAGGCCAGTCTAAGGGAGCCCAGCCTCTGCAACACCAGTGAGTTGTACTGGCCAGCAGACCCAAGGCTGATGCACAGATTCTGAAATCCAGAACATCCTGCCTGGGGATCCCAGTGGGAGCAGAACAGCAACAGGTGAAGTCAGGCAAGCATTCCAAAGGGCTGGACCTTGGGGCAGCTGTATTTTCATGCCAGGATTACGAGGAGGAAAAGGGGCTGAGAAGGCTGCACGCAGCCCATATCAGCACATAGTGCAATGTGAAGAGGGCTCACCCACCTAATCCTTGTGGCTGCTAGGGCTGGCCAGCTCCCCACCTGAAGCATGCAGCCTTCTGGTGGACAGTCAAACCTCTCAGCCCTCCCAACAACTTCCCTGAACACGGAGCCACTGGGGAAGCTTTTCTCTTGCGGGACGTCGGTGTGGGTGCAGTAGGCTTGTGGGCTGGGGAAGATGATCAGCCTCTTGCTATACCATAATTAGCAAAAACACACTGATTTTTATTATTGTAATTTGAGAGAAAACTTCTCAGCCATCTTTCCTCAAACAGCAGTTGAGCTAAGCACAAGGCCTGGACTTAGCTTCTAAATGTAGCTAGGAAATGGCATTTGCAGCATCCCGATAGTAGAGAAAACACTTTGAAACGGTCTATAGGTTTGAATTCCAGTCCCTATCTTTCTCACCTAGAGGGCACAGCATACTGGTCTCCCATCCTTGGAAGCACTCCAAAGAGGGAGCACAAAAGGCAGGAAAATTGACAGAAAAAAATAAGGCTGAGTGTCCCCCTTAGCGCTCCCGATCCCCCCCATGGGGCAGCAAAGCCTACGGTTCTGAGTGCCTCAGGAAGTAGTCATCATTCAGTTTCTGTTCTGCAGCAGGTCATCTGTAGGAACAAACTCATACAGGAGTTGATTCTGAGCCTCTTCTCTTTATTTAAATTATAGATTTCTGTTGAAGAGAGAACGTAATGAAGAAAAGTCACTTCCCCATCGTGTATCTTTGTGAAGCATCACTGAGACCGGGCAGAGAAAAGCTTAAAGGGTCACTTGTCATTCTGCTAGAGATGGAGACATTCAGGCCACAGAGACTACAGAGGTTATTAGCAAGTCAGTTTTAAGAATAGCCCTCCTTTGAGGAACTGAATACATGTCACCCAGCACATGAGTTAGTACATTATATGCTGATGCTCACATAAGATTTAAGAGTTCTCCACTCTCTGGCTCACCATTCTACTGTGGTCACTGCTTCCTGAGTCTTGTCCACTCCTTTTAACGTGCTTGCTGTTGTCAGTTCTGCCACCACCTCAAAAACGTCAGCTTCTGCAGCGTAGGGGTCTGGGTCGTACTCATAGGAGTAGTAGGACAGGTCTGTCTGTAGAGGAGGGCCTTCCTCTGCTGGAAAAGGAACCGCAGCCTCAGTCTGTGCTTTAGCCAAAGAAACTGCATTTCCACATCGCAAATCACACCACAGAGAAGGGGAATGACAGAACAGGAAAGGGATTTTAATCAGGGAGGCAAATCAGGGGCCAAAGGAGTGCCAATGAGTGCCCTATGTGAGTGCAGGAAGATACATGTGTTAGTGGAGCTACACGTGTGTGCTTCGATTCACACGCAAGGAGGGAAGCTGCTGTCAGTCAGCATCTTCAGTGTCCCAGTCCAAGACCCAGGCACTGGGAAAAATGGGAGGAACCACAGGAAAAAAACAAAGGGGCCACGTATTTTGAGAAATATTCCGAGTCTCACTCTAAAATAATGAAGATTTTGGCACAAGAGGCCAGGACCCTACACCAAAGCCATTCACTTTTCCCTCAGCCTGAAAGAGCAGTAGCTGAGACACATGTCCTTCAGCACACCCACATAGCACCCAGAAACTTCCATCATTTCAGATAGGAACAGACACATCACAGGCAGAAACAGGTATTTATCCTCCTTGCATTCACTCCAGTCTGTACCAAGACACTGGGGGTTGCTCACAGGGTGTACAGCCCCCACAAAACAGGCTGTGCCTCACTATGCTGGGTGACTGCTCACTGTCCAGAGTAAGACTGCAAGATAAAGCTCCTAGGAATACCAATAGGTCCCTGTTTTCCAAACTGTCCCTTGAGCCAGCTCAGCTGTCCATCCTTCCTGTTTGCTTTGTGTATACACTGCTCTAATCCAAACCAAAGCCATCACTGAAACGTAGCTGCTGTAAAGAGGAAAAGCCCCCCTCCTCCCCTCACCCTGCCAAGTTGGCTTTATTTAAGGAGAACACTCTTCAAGGCCTTTGAAAATGTTTGTTCTACAAATAAAATATCTAAAGGCTCTTCCCTGTTGCCCACCCCC